>JAODXP020009555.1:0-14881 GCA_027497455.2 Sardinella longiceps | reverse complement strand
GTCCTTCGTTCAGTTACGTATTGCTGAGTTAAGAGCCTCTCATTGTCCGTTCTCTACAGCACCTCTTAATATTTTTTTTTTTGTGATTATATTTTTATTAAATTTTTCCAAAAAAGCATTAAGGACATGTACATATACTATAAGGATGGACAGTATCAATGATGGGAAAGAAAAATACTAGACGTACACAAAATAATAATAAAAATAATAATTACAAAATTATAAAACAGAACACAACACACAACTCATGCTGGCAGGCAACCTGTACCAAACTATAGAAGCTCTTTAAGGGCAGTAGCTATATTCAACCAAGTGTTCACAGTGGTTTCCTTTGCCTTGTTAAGTTTTGCAGTTGTACCCTCTAAACAAACTATATAATGGAAAGAGACTATCCAGAATTGTCTAATATTAGTATCTGGGTGAATCCATTGACGCAATATGGTTTTTTCGCAGCAGTAAACCCTGCCATTAACACCCTTTTATCACACAATGAGAACTGGTACATTGAGTCATCATTAAGTAAGAGTAAGCAAGGGTTCAAGTCCAAGTGTAGACCAGTGAGATCCTGTAATGTGTGAATGACAAACATCCAGAAGGGTTGTATCATTGGACAGTCCCAGAACATGTGTAGGAATGTCCCAGTAGATCCTATGTTACAGATACTGCAGTATGGATGAGGGACAAGCTTCATGAGATATCGTTTGTAGGGTGTAAAATAGAAACGGTGGATAGTCTTAAAATGAATAAGTACATGGCTAAGGTTCTTAGAAGTGAGACAAAGGTTTGACCACACTGTTTCCCAATCTGGCTGGAATCCTAACCAGGAAAGTTCTCTATCCCATTTTGACAGAATCTGTAGGGGTTTTTGGATACTAATGAGTACAGTGTTTCCCACAGATTAGGTAGCAATTTGTGGTGGTCCACTGTGCGATGAGGGTGGTGACCAGGGGGAGGGGCGTCGCCCGGCCGATCGATCGTCAATGGGGTTGCCCCAGGGTGGGTAGTGGGTAGATGGCCAGGGGGGAGGGCGTTGCCCGATGGGGCACAAATTTAAGTTGGCAACAGCTTTACTTTACTTTATTTACTGAACAAATAAATAAATTAGGTAAAGTTTAAAGGCTACAATCACAGTGCAATTAAGTACCCTATTATTTCATCAGTTAATCAAGTAATGGGATAAAACTTTTTTAGGTTTTAAACAGCAATAAAATGCCTGTTAAAATGACCAAGCCGTTTACTATTATTATTCTATTCTTCATCAAAAAATGTTTTTATCCCAACTGTTCAAAGTAAAAAAGAAACCTTCTCCCCAAGGCTATTTGCTTCTAAAGTCATTAAGTGTCATCTGACATGGTACCAAATAGGCTACTTGCAGTACAGCCACACTCATGGCACAATCATAAATTGCTGTGAAACAGGTCACATGAATTAAATCCAACTTGACGAATAAATGTTATTTGCCATTCGTTTAAGGTTTACAAAAAGTATGAGGACTGTAGGCTTATCTCCTGCACCAAATCAATAAGGAACATACATGCATGATGAGGAGACCGGCAGGGAGGGAGCAGTGTCTGTGTGCGCAACAGAAGGGAAAGAGGAAGATAGCGCGTGTGCTTTCCAATTTATATGGTTAGTCATTACAAGCATAGGCAAGAAATTATTGCAAATACCGTAAGTAGCGCTTGTGTTTATTGATCGTAAATCAACTAGCGTATACAGCTAACTTTGACTCTTTGGTGACTTTAGTGAACTGCTATTAACGTGCAGATTTTTTTCTGTAAAGATGGGCATTGACAACTTTGGTAAGCCACGTCCACAGGCTACACATATTCTCTTGATTAAACGTTAAAACACAACGCCAGGTGTTCTACCCATGATCATGGTATGAATTCCAGTTGTTGTTTAATTAGCCTCTTCCTTTAAACTAATAATGTTAGCGCAGCAAAAGGTAACATTGCCGATGGAGCAGTGTAACTTTCAGATGCCGCTATATGGCCTCATCGCGCAGTGATAATGATGCGACCGGCCTTTTATGTAGGTCTATGCGTTAAAAAAAATCCGGGGGACGCAAGGCGGCGGGCATTTTTTGACAAGGTGTTTTTAGCTTTAAAGCGCTGTGGGGAAACCCTGGTGCATGTGCGTGAATGAGAAGAAGGGGCATTATGAAAGAATGGGACGATACAGGTGTGAGGGGAGTGGAATGATACGCAACTGACTTTTTTTTTTTTTTTCTTTTTTTTTTTCTTTAATCGTGAGTCTTATTATGTGGCGATGGGATTGCATTCTGTGGCGGCCCGCCACACAATGGTCTATGTATGGGAAACACTGGAGTAGGCTATTGTAAATTTCTGTGACTGTACCCCTAGAACCCTTAACAGGATCAATCCAGGTAAACATTGGGTGGTTATAAAGCAGCATTCCATGGGACGCCATACGCTTTCATAGCCGATCATAGCCTGAGATATAAGAAGAAAGAAAAGCCAGGTAGACTGTATTCATTTTGAAAGTCCTGGAATGTGCGTAAACCATTTGCATTAAATATATTAGAAAAGGTGAAAACCCCCTTGGATGACCATCAGGGTTCCCACTCTTTCTTCAACATCAAATTTAAGGACTTTTCCAGGACATTTCAAGGCTTTTTCCCTCAAATTCAAGGACACGGATCGAGGTGTAGGCTAATGTTATCGGAACAACAATACACCAATTCTCGATATAACAACATGCTAATAGAATTTCCTTTATTGCTATACCTATGAAATAAAGAGGTATGACTGGTCAGTGGTGATCGGCGTAGTGAGCAAATTCATGTTTAGAATGAGATCTTTTAAAATCAAGGTTTGGTGTAGGCCTAATTCCAGCATAGCCCTGTTGTACAATTTTGCTTAGTGCACTAGATAACTAGCCTGACATGCCAGACTATAACAGTATAGTCTGGAGACCAGTGATAGACCCCCCGAGTAAAACTGTGGCTATTTGTTAGCAATGCAGTGTATATTGGCATGTTGCAACCAGGTGTTCTTTTATTTTGAGCTTGTTTAATGTGCCTCGCTGCTGGCATTGAAACTTGTGTGTGTGTGGCCTTTATGGAATCATAACTTGTCCGCCAACATAGCACTTTGAAACGTCTTGTTGTTGTACAGTATGTGCCAGGACTCCACCAAACCACCAGAAAAGGGAGTGGTGTTGGAACTGCAGGTGTTCAGTCACAGGCATAAATTATCAGAGGGCCACAGTTATTTACAGGTTTATCAACATTCTAAATGGGTGATGATTGAAAAATACAGATCGTGCCTTATAACCAAGCACTAGATAACAAGGCACATCATTCTTCAAATTTGTCAGTGAAAACATTTCAGGCAAAGCTGTGAACACAATACAGATAATGTTGTTTGATGTTGTTCGCTATATTTTTGTGATATATATAGGCCTATAGAAACAGGCCTAATTAACATGAAGAAATATTAGTCATATCTTTACTTAACGTTAATGATAAACAGAGTAATTATCACTCCTAAATCATTATGATTAAATACTGGAACAGAACCCGATCCTATGATCTTTAATCATAATGATTTAGGAGTGATAATTACTCTGTTTAAAGATATGCTAGCAATGCAGTGTATTTTGGCATGTTGCAACCAGGTGTTCTTTTATTTTGAGTTTGTTTAATGTGTTTAATACTACCATCATCAAACACACAAAAAAATACCTTTTTTCACGAAATTTACGGCAGAGCAGACCCTCCAATTATTTGTTACAAGGGTTAAAGTTAACCAAAAAAAACACAAATGAAAAGTATAACAGACGGTGTCGGGTTCAACCTATTTTCTTGAGCTTTTTAGACTTTGGCTCCCTGACTATTTAGTGGATGTTGTCAGCACATGTGTTCTGTGCATATGGAATGTATTTCTGGACAGGCACTGAGTATTTGAAGGGAAAAGAAAAACATTTTTCACATTTATCTGATGAATAATACACTGTATACACTAAAATAGGCACAATTTTCTTTCGCGATATTTCCGGCAGAGCAGACCCTCCAATTATTGGTTCTTAGGGTCAAAATTAACAGAAAAAACTCAAATAAAAAGTATCAGACCATGTCCGGTTCAACCCATTTTTGAGACTTTGGCTCCCTGACTATATACTATTCTATTTAAAAATACAAACCAGACAAATGTATCTCCCCAGCTTATCAAAAAGCAGCAAGTGTCTGCGAATCTGAATGAGTGGCTAAATTAAATTATAATTTTCCAGGTCAGTACATAATTTTTCCAGGACATTTTAACATTTTAGCCAATTTCCAGGTGTTTTCAATGACTGGAAAGGCCATCTCTAAAATTTCAGGTTTTCCAGGTTTTCCAGGACGCGTGGGAACCCTGGACCATAGAGGATAAGCAAAAGGTTTATGATCTGACAAGAAGTAAGAATTATACCATAGGGGAGATTGTTGAAATATTTTCTTAGAAAGTCCTGTTGCTTTTTCAGCACTATACCATGCAGCTAAGGTTGATGAGACAATACTACCAAATTTAGGGTTGGATGTACGCTTCCCTACCCCTGTGAAAGGTAAATCTTAGAGTCTGTGGGGGTGCACTATAGCTGATTCTATACTTCTCCATGGCACTAAACTTTCAGTGTCTGTCCAAGTGCGCATAGCCCTGATCTGAAATGCCCAGTAATACAGTTTAAAGTTAGGGAGGGCAAGCCCCCTTCTGATTTTGTGTGCTGTAAAACTGAAAAACGTATCCTGGGTTGTCTGCCATTCCAGATAAATTTAGATACTGCTGAGTTCAAATCTTCAAAATATTTAGGAGGTGGTAAGCATGGGATCATAAAAGATAAAAAGTTGAGTCTAGGTAAGACATTCATCTTGACTGTACTAATTCTAGCTTGCATTGAGATGTTAAGATTAGTCCATCTTTGTAGATCTAGTTTTATTTTCTGACTAATTTCACTAAAATTAGTGGTAACACTTTATATTAAGACACACATATTCACCATTAATTAGCTGTTTACTAGCATGTATATTAGTAGCAAACTAGCTATTTATTACTCATTATAAAACACTAATTAATACTTTATTATGCAAGACTTCTTCTACCCATAATAGACCATTAACTTAGATTTTCCCCTGTGTAACCTCCTAATTACCCCTTATTAATAGCTAGTAAGTAAGTTGTTGCATATGAATTATGATCTAAATAAGCATGGGTCAGTACAGAGCTTGTAAAGGGATGGTAACACAAGAGTAGTTATTCATCCCTATAATACTGGTCTACTCGTATGGAATTGGATACAAAACCACAAGGGATAATACTGTACAAATTACTCATAATTAAGTCTTTGTAATGCAGAATATGTTCCCTATTCTAAAGTTGTGTCTGTTCACATTTAATTCACAATTAATTTGGCACTTAATAAGCCTCATGTTTTCCCTAATCTAAAGTAACCTCCTATTCACACTTAGTAAGTGCATTATAGCACAGAGTACACAGCAAACACACATCCAATTTAGCACAAACATGCTACAAATATCATTTTTTATTGGTGAATATGACATTGCAAATCTTTCTTGGCTCTTGGAAAAATAAAATCTCAACTAAAAAAACAAACACCAAATTAATTGTGCATTAAATGTGAACAGACATAACTTTAGAATAGGGAACATATTCTGCATTACAAAGACTTAATTATGAGTAATTTGTACAGTATTATACTTTGTGGTTTTGTATCTAATTCCATACGAGTAGACCAGTATTATAGGGGTGAATAACTGCTCTTGTGTTACCATCCCTTTACAAGCTCTGTACTGACCCATGCTTATTTAGATCATAATTCATATGCAACAACTTACTTACTAGCTATTAATAAGGGGTAATTAAGAGGTTACACAGGGGAAATTCTTAGTTAATGGTCTATTTTGGGTAGAAGAAGTCTTGCATAATAAAGTATTAATTAGTGTTTTATAATGAGTAATAAATAGCTAGTTTGCTACTAATATACATGTTAGTAAACAGCTAAATAATGGTGAATATGTGTGTCTTAATATAAAGTGTTACCAAATTAGTATGAGTAATCCTTGACAGAGAGTCTGTTATTTTAATTCCAAGATATGTGAATGTTTTTGTGAATGCAATGTTCCTTGGGAGGGTGATGTTTTGAGAGATGGTGTTAAGGGCCATCAGAGACGACTTATCCCAATTTATCTTGTACCCCGACATATTGCTAAATTGGTTGAACAACTGTAACACATTTGGAATAGACTTATTTAAGTCTGACAAGTACAAAATTATGTCGTCTGCATACAATGATATGTGATGTTGAGAGCCAAATAAAGTAACTGGGGAAATAACTGAGCTTTGTCTAATTGCCTGGGCTAAGGGTTCCAATGAGAGAGCAAAGAGGAGGGGGGATAGAGGACAGCCTTGGCGGCAGCCTCTCTGTAATGGAAAGGGTAGAGACTGAGAAGTACCAGTTGAGATAGACGCTGTAGGATGTTTGTAAAGGGTTTGAATGATGTTTATAAATTTAGGACCAAAACCCAAGTGAGTCAACACAACCCATAGGTAGTCCCATTCGAGTCTATCAAAAGCCTTGAGTGCATCAAGAGAAAAGGCTGTGCAGGTGTCTGGGTATGTGTGAGCATGTTCAATAATGTGTAGTAAGCGCCACATGTTATCTGAGGCTAGCCGCCCTCTAAGGAACCCATTTTGATCATAATGAATCAGATTATCCATTACAGGCTCAACACGGGAAACCAAAATCTTAGCTAGAATTTTCACGTCACTGTTAATTAAAGAGATAGGACGAAAACTAGAGCAATCTAATGGGTTTCTTATGCAACAGAATAATAAGTGCTGTGTTTTGATCTCGATGAAGAGTACCATGTTTGATTGCATAGTTCATTGAATCCTGTAACAGGGACCCGACCACATCCCAGATAGCCAAGTATAATTCTGGGGGAAGGCCGTCAGGACCTGGGGATTTCCCTTTTTTGAGTGACTTGGCAGCCTTAAAAAATTCCTCCAGGGTTAATGGTTCTTCCAGCAGTTCCATATCTTGTGCTGATAAGACTGGTAGATTAAGGTTCTCTAAAAATGATTTGCACGAGTCTCTGTCAAGGACCACCTCTGAGGAATACAAAGTAGTATAGAATTCTTTAAAGGTGTTATTAATAGCTCTAGGATCAGTGAGAATTTTGCCATCTCGGTTTCGTATTAAATCTATATTGGCTTTGGACTCTGATTCTTTCAACCTCAATGCAAGCAGATGGCTAGTCCTGTCTGAATGAAAATAATATTTCTGTTTAGTTCTGTGAATAATAAACTCAGCTTTGGCCATTGATAGATTATTGTATTCTAACTTCAATGCCAAAAGTCTCTGACAGGTTTCCTCAGAAAAAGACTGAGATTGTTGATTTTCCAAAGATTTGATTTCCTGCTCCAAATCAGTGAAGTGTTTGTTTTTAAGCCTCTTGGCATTTGAGGAAAAAGCAATACAATTCCCACGGATATAGCACTTTGTCACTTCCCAAAGCACCTGTGGGTTTGGGCAATGGTCTGTGTTAAGTTCCAGAAATTCCATAAGCCCCGTTCTAAGTTGATCTAAGAATGTTGCATCATATAGCAATGAATCATTAAAGCGCCATCTACAGGAATTGACGGGTGTGGGCACAGGGGTGATGTTACAGAAAGTGGGAGAGTGATCTGAGATCAGGATAGGTAATATGTCAATAGAGGACATGCACTGAAGTAAAGGTGCGCTAACAAAAATATAGTCTATTCTAGAGAATGATTTGTGCCTTGGAGAATAAAATGAGTATGCTTTCACAAGGGGTTATGCACACGCCATGGATCAATTAAATTCAGTTCTGTAATAAAGCTATTAAGCAAAGAAGAAGACAGAGAGGTAGAAGAATTGGGTATAATAGATGAACGATCCAACCCCAAATTAATGGAAGCGTTAAAGTCTCCCCCTATAATGGTATTGTGGTCACTGAATTCTAATAATTTGTCTGTGATACTGATAAAAAATTGTTGATCAGGTTCGTTTGGGGCATAAATGGAAGTCAACAGGAGTTTAGTATGGTTAACTGTGACTGCTGCATAGACAAAGCGGCCAAAGTCATCACCTCCCACTATAGTCCGGGAGCCAAATGGCAAAATTTGGCTGAACCTGGCTTCGTCGGATAAAGTTTTTTTTTCCGCTATTTTTTGTTGTCCAAGGTCTACTTATTAAGAAAAGAGAGGGTGCCCGGTGATATCCCTTGAGCAATTTTGTATATTAACCCTTTCTTATTGGGATGTCCTGCAGTCTTAACAAAAATAATTTTTTTGACACTTTTCATTATGTGTACATTCAGGGGTCTAAAGCAAGTTTACTTTTGTGTTTGTTGAGATAGTAGGATGTGTGTAAGGCCAAGGGTAGGGGTGTGGTCATTGTTTGGGGGCGTGGCTTGTGGATGGGGACGTGGCTTTGTCTACAAAGCCTATTATTACGCACAGTTTGGGATCCAAAGCACAGAATTTGTCTGAACCTGGCTTCATCGGTTAAATTTATTTTTTTGCTGTTTCTTGTTATCCAAGGTCTACTCATTAAGATAAGAGACCGTACCCAGCGACATCCCTTGAACAATTTCTTATTGGGATGTCCTGCAGCCTTGATGTGTATAACATTTCTCGACATGATTTCATTTAAGGGTCTACACATCATACTTATTTTGTGTTTGTTTACATAGTAGGATGTTTAAAGTAGGAGGGGTGTGGTCATAGTTTGGGGCGGGGTCATGTCATTGTGGGCCGGGCTTTGATTTAAAAAAAAAAAAAAGCCTATTTCTCATGTCAAGCCGTAGCCGTAGATAATCAGGCATATTCTGTTTTTTTTGTTGGTTCATGTTTTTACTTCTGAAGGGATGTGTGGATGACAGAACTGGCAACCTATGTGTAGCCAACAAGTTTAGCTAGCATACTAGCTCTGGTAATCACACACCCCTAGGCCTGAATCCATAAACCACAGGAGTGAGGTTCACAATGCCAAAATGTTTTGGAAAGTAACAGAGTTGATGATGCTAATTCAAAGATGCCATTGCTCCGATTCCTATGGTCCGATTGGTTTAACTCCAATTACATACAGTAGCATAAAGAGCTAATACAGGCACAATCGCTAGACAGCTGCTTCTGAGAACACTGTTTCCAGACCACTAAAATTCCATGTTGTTATTTGCCGTGATAACCTGGCTAGCCAAAAACAGCTTGACATTTCTGTACATTGTCTACTCTATGCATACTGTATATAGAATAGGCATAATGCAGCTGGATGGGCCTTGGGATAAAGAATTCTACAATCTGTCTGTTCTGTATAGCCAAGTTAACCTGCTGCTGAACATGCTTCTCTGCTACTGTGTAGTGGATGACTGTCATTGTCCATTATGGATGGGAGCCTTTTCAGGGGTCCTTTTCTCCTGTACCTGGGTTAGTGACTCTAGCTCATTGCTGACTACAGAGCCAGCCTTCCATACCAGCTTGTCCAAATGTCCAGCATCCCTAAGTGTTATTGCCCCAACACAACACTGCGAATAACAAGACACTGGCCATTACAATCTGGTAGAACATCAGCTGGAGGACCTCAGTCACCTCAGGAAATAGAGGCTTTCCTTCCACTTCTTGTGCAGCATCAGTGTTAGCAGACCTGTCCAGTTAATTGTCAAGATGCAGGATAAGGTATTTGTATGTGTTCACCACCACATTTAGTCCGTCAATGAAAATAGGCCTCATTCCATTTGTTTGGCGGCATCCAGCTGCAGATGGTTGGCTCTGCACCATCCCACAAAGTCCACCAGGCACCTGCTCTTGTCCTTTCCTCATACACCCCATGATGACAATGTCATCAGAAAACTTCTGCATGTGGCATGATGTAGAGTGCATCTGAAGTCAGCAGTATAAAAGTTAAACAGTTACAGGACAGAGTACAGTCCCTTGTGGCACACCAGTAAAGTCTCACAAACTGGGGTCTATCAGTGAGGTAGTCTGTAATTCAGGTCACCAGGTGTGTGTCAAGCCTCAACTGCAGCAGTCTCTCAGGGGCTGGATGGCATTAAAAGCACTGGACATGTGAAAAAAAAAAAATCATTTTCACAGCCCTGCCACCATCGTCTAGATGAGAGTACACCCTGGCCAGCATATTGCATCCTCCACTCCCACCTCATAGGCGAACTGCAGAGGGTCCACTGCATGGTGCACCTGAAACCTAAGTAGATGGAGCAACAGCTTTTCAAAGGTCTTCTATGTGTGAAGTGATAGCCATGGGTCTGAAATCATTCAGTTAGGGTGTGGCTTCTTAGGAACTGGAATTATATAGACTATATCATAACAGGCATTCACCCCCCCCCCATGCTTGCCTGTTTAAGTTCCCTCAACTTACACATACATTGCCCCTCTCCCCTCAAGACACACACTCACCAACAACACTACACCTACACTACTACTCCTACCATTATCATCATATGTCACATTCATAGGCCCAAATACAAAGCACCAGGAAGGGCCCTTGAACCTTGAAAACACACAGGAAAGTCCCTTGACCATCACCAACACCACCATTTCCATCAGTCCATCTCCGTACCATCAAATGCCCACCCCCCTCCCATCACACACACACACACACACACACACACACACACACACACACACACACAGTCAGACAGCCTCTTAAGGCCATTTCAGACTAAAGATCCACAACGAGATAAGATGGTTTTAAAGAGGAGTTGCATCAGTGCAGTTTCAGAGTTTTAGAACATGGCTGGTTTTTAGAACATTACAGTCCATCTTGTAGCAGATATTTGGTCTGTAGCCATCTTAACATACTTTCAGCACACTGCCCACCCTACCACCATACCTCTCCCCACATACAACAACACACCTTCACCATGCCCTTTTCCTCACATGCAATGACACACTGTTCCATCCTCCTTAGGAAGGATAATACAATTAACAAACCTACAATTTTCGCTCATTTTCGATTTAGAGAGGCTATTGCAAACAAATTGAGGGGGTTTCACATCTGAAGTCTGTATATAGTCCTTTCTTATGCTGATAAATTGTGCATTTGTGTGTATGCATGCTGCACATACAAAGCCTATCCAGTTGTTTTGCATGCTATATAGTTATTGCACTACATAGGACAATGTTTTTTTCTGTGTGTTTGTGTGTGTGTGTGTGTGTGTGTGTGTGTGTGTGTGATTGCATGCTGAATAGATATTTTGCACCATGTATATTGTTTTTATATAGTTATTGTGTGTGTGCGCATGCTTTATGCTATATGCTGCACGTTATATACAGTAGTTATTTTGCACAATGTAGTTGAGGAGCAGAATGGATTGGGGGGGGGGGGCAATTAAAAGCACATAACCACAAACCCCGCTGTAAATAGTTTTATTTTGAACTATATGAACAAAATGAGCCCAGGTGTTTGAGTCTGGCACCATCCAATGGGGCTACAGTAGCTGTTGAAGTTTGTCCTAAATCTGCGCATATTTAATGAGCGTGGGCCTAATTTGCATAAAAATTAAAAAAATCTGAAAACTTCCAATACAAAAAATCTTATGTTTTATGTCCCTAATAACTTAGAGAAGTTTCATATTCCTGCCTATTAATCTAAATTTTTTGCCTATCTAGGTGTGTCCTCTCGCCTTAATATAAAATAAACATGTAAATCGTTACTTTTGGAAAGTTATGAAAGGGTTAAATATACCCCATTTGATTGATTTGAATAACCAATGAGTAAAGAGTGAATACCAATCAGATACAGTCACCTAGGTGCATTTAATATCAGTATTTAAAACTGATGTAAAGTCTTTTTGTGATTTTTTATCATTATTTGCGCATATAGGGCATTAAAGGGTTAAAATATGAAAATGCTCAAGGGATATCACCGGGCACCCTCTTAAATCTTAAAGAGCTACCTCAAATCTATAAAATAAAGCAATAAAAAAAACTTTATCCGAAAAATCTGGGTTCGACCTCATGGCTCCCGGACTACTAAGTTAACAGTTAAATGTAAAGACCTCTTAGCCAATATCAGTACGCCTTTAGATTTATTAGGGGCACATGAGTGCGCGAGTGGCTTGTAGTTCTTGTTTTGGAAGCGGTTTACATCTTCCACTTTCAAGTGCGTTTCTTGCACAAATGCTATGGATATGGCTTTACGGTTCAGAAATTCTAAGCAACGGGTTCGCTTTACAGGTGAATTAAGGCCACGCACATTCCAGGACATAAAGTTTAAACTAGACATGCTTAACGTTAGTTAGGTAGAAGAGACGCTGCCGGATTGGGAAACCGTGTTTCATAAAATTCGCCCTTTGAGTCAAATTCCATACCCATACAAGAGAAAAGTTAACAGCTGCCAGCAAAACTATACAGATAACTACACTCTTAACTATATACAAACACTTTACAAGCCGCAAGGAGTTCGTCAGAAAAGCTCCTTTGGCTAGCAAAACAAAAGAAAATGTCAGAGTCGTGGCTCTTCTCAGCGATGCACCCCAAACCCACCCCACTCGTTACAGTGACATGAATAGTGAAAAGTACAGCAAATAATGCTAAATCTTTTATCAAAGTAATGACTTAAAGAATCCATGCAGTAAATTAACGTTACTGCGTTATAACCAATAACCTAGAAGTCCGTAATGGTATTTTTAAAAAAAAGTACGATAGGCTACATGTTTATCGTTAACACACATAAAGAAGGGTTACTACATGCTAAGGGTTACAAGAACCCGGACGGCTAGGTTATGCTATCAAAAACGCCAATGCAAAATAGTTGTGTGCTCATTAGAGTTTGCTAGAGGAGAAGGCTTCATCAATCAGTAACGTTACTTGCAGTAGGCGTAGGTTGTTCTCGCGTATCCATCTGGAGTTCTGCAGAAACTTCACCGTCTACTTCGGATATGTGGTCGCCCCCCGAAGCCTCGTTTTCTCCCTCCTGTGTGGAGCCAGCGGTCTCCCTGGGGGTGAGGTTGTTGGCCGTGAGGAACTGCTCCGCTTCAGCTGGTGATCGGCATAGAATTTGCCTGCCACGGTGAGTGATCTTCAGTGTAGCTGGGAACATGAGAAACGTCTGAATCCCGTATGCCTCTATCCGCTTTCTAACTTCAGCAAAAGCTTTGCGTTTCTTGGTGGTGTCTGCGCTGAAGTCCGGTAAGAAGCGTAGAGTGTCCATGCCATGTTTAATCGGATGTACTGCTCTCGCACCGCTTAGGATGGCTTGTCTGTCGGTGTAGTCCAGCAGTTTGAATATAATTGTGCGTGGGCGGCTAGCATTGCTGGACCTGTCAGAGTACAAGCGATGGGCTCGTTCTATCCTGATGTCTCGTCCCATAACAGTGGGGATCCATGTAGGCAGGCTAGCCTTTAAGAATGCAATGCAGTTCTCACCTTCCACTCCTTCGCTCAGGCCAACTAAACGTAAATTGGATCTTCTGCTTCGGTCTTCCATGTCAGCCATTTTCGTTTGCAGTTCGTCGATTTTCAGCCTCATAGCAGTGACCTGGTCTCTATCATGTCTAGCCGCTGACTGTGTAGTATCACATCTGGACTGAAGACGTTTAACAGTTTTTCCAAATTCTTCAATTTGGTCTGTTGCTGTTGTTATAGTATCGGTTGTGGTCTTCAATTCAAGTCTTAGATCGGATATTTGCGGAAGGAGAACATCATCTAAAGCAGTTTTGATTGCAGTAGTGACGATGGTGTTTAGTTCTTCTCTCTGTTCGGCTAGCGCCTGCTTCACTCCAGCTAAGATGGCGCTTTCCAGATCTGCTCTCGAAATGCCAGTTGATGATTCTCTGAATCTCTTCTTCAGTGGGGACGCTTCGGTTTCTTTGGAAGCACCAGTAGTATGTGATGCCGAAGTTTTATTGGATTTAACGTAGTTCAACATAATTTGCCTTCAGAAAACATAAAAGTAACGAGTGGTAAGTGGAGCTCACAAATTCACGTCTGCACCGCCATGAATCGGTCATGTGACTCCTGCTCTTAATATTTCTTAACATTTTGATGATTTTATTTGCTTATTTGTCACATATTTTAGTGTACATGTACCAAGACTTTGATAGACAGTTGATAGACAACACAATTGTATGTTTATTGCATCACTCCAGTACATACAGTATAGACCATTAGCTTATTACAGTATGTCTATTTTCTGTTGTTGCTATGTGTCTCTATATTTATAGTGCCAGCATTGCCAGGTTAGACTGCGAGTGATGTAATGTTAGTCTGTCTTCTTTATCAGGTACATATCTGTTTTCTTTCATATGCATTATTGTAAAGTTGCTTTCTGTTTACGCCCAGTTTATCTTGCCCGCGCAAGTGTGGCAGCATTGCTAGGTTGGACTGCAAGTGATGTAACGTTAGTCTATCTTCTTTACCAGTAAACATCACAACTGAATCTCCGTTTCTGTGATCTACTTTCAACACAACGCATGACATCTGTTAGCCTGACATGCCAGACTATATCATAAGAATGTATAGTCTGAAGACCACTGATAGACTGTACCTCAATGGAGGGGCGGGTGATTGCGTTGTCTTTCAAACTGCCTCTCCACGTAATAGGCTAGCGTTCCGGCCAGTGGTACCAGCTGGTATATCAAACTTTTCCCGTAGCCCGTCGGTAACACGGCAAAGACATCTTTTTCAGAACGAAAAACTTCTGTGAAAATGACAAGTGCAATTCAAAGAAAATGACAAGTGCAATTCGTCCAAAACTAAAGCCAAAGACGATTCTGCTCTGGTTTGAGCAGGGCTGTCGTCATCGTACAAAGCCCGCCTTACGATTTCCTGTACACATACCGCGCTGTGATTGGTTATCCGCCGCCAGAGGAAGGATA
>JAODXP020009554.1:7500-14886 GCA_027497455.2 Sardinella longiceps | reverse complement strand
TGGCTACGTATTGCCTGGGCTGAGAGCCTCTCATTGTCCGTTCTCTACAGCACTCATCTCCCAGCATCCTGCACTGACCTAGCCTGACATAGCCCGCCCATAATACGAATGTTCATCCGTATCCATGGTCTGGGAACGGTCCTCTGGGGCGTGTTTACATCGGTAGAGAGTCTACCGGCCAATAAGCGAAGCTGATTAGATGAGCTGTCCAATCGTTTCAAACCAGAAGTGAATGCCCTCCCCTCCACAGTATAATCGCGTCAGGTTAAAGAACCCCCAGACCATGAATACGGATGAACAGCAGTATTATGGTCGGAGCTATGTCAGGCTAGCACTGACCCCTCCTCACACCCTTTTTGTTTTGTTTGAGGAAAAACCTTGCCTTACCCTTCAGTCCAGTCCATGACATTTCAGATCACTCATGCAATCAACATCACAGAGGAGGCCCAGGGACCGATTGATGTCATTAACCTGTGTGTGTGTATGTGTGTGTGTGTGTGTGTGTGTGTGTGTGTGTGTGTGTGTGTAATATGTGTGTGCATATGTGGGTACATTTCAATAAATGCAGGCCTGTCATTATAGATATGCACTTCACCTCTTATATTCATTCTATGCTTGTCTGTATTGCTCTCTGTCGTCTGGCTCCCTCCCTCTTTTAGTCTTCTGCTTCAAGTTCTCTCTCTCTCTCTCTCTCTCTCTCTCTCTCTCTCTCTCTCTCTCTCTCTCTCTCTCTCTCTCATTTCTGTATAGATTTTAAGCAACTCTTTTGCCACTGTGCTGGGTGTCTTGCGTACCCCTTGCATGATAAACTGTAATAGATTTGATTTCACTCTCATCCGTCCTATTTATCTCTTTATCTGGCTGATTTAGATCTGACCCTACTGTTGGATTGCAGAGGACTCGCACTGCTCAAACTGATTTCCACTTTGCAGGGGATTTGTGTGAAGTTCTGGTTTCATGCATTCCACAATTTGGAAACACATCTCATTATTTTTGAAAGCATAACAATAAACCGTTGGTGAAATGAAGCAGACTCTCCCGCAGGTAAAAGAAATAGCTGAGACCTCAAAGGCTGACACTTTCAATTCCTGTGATTTGAATTATTTATTTCCCCATTATATCGCCACACATTCAGCCCTGAAGGTTTCTGATATGTGCAATTTAGCTGACACCAGAACAGTGGAAAAGCGCTTTGTGCCAACGCAATGGCGGCATATAATTTTCAGCAATGGGATGCCATCGCACTTCACAGCTGAGCTTGCCTCTACCGATGACTCATTGGGTTCACACTGCAAAGTTGCTTTCTGCTTTAGTCCATGTAGTGGAGGTTCTTGGAAAGAGCTGGGAAGGTTACAGCATTGCTGAAGTGGCTAACACGGTGGTTTAGCGAGGTCCCAGAGGTTGACAATCTTGAAATGGTCAGTGGGGGAGAACGAGGGGGCTGCTGTTTCCTTGCCAGCTTCCCCTCATCGGGAAGTGAATGAATAAATTATGACTGGCTTGTGTATGTGTGTGTGTGTGTATGTGTGTGTGTGTGAGAGAGAGAGATAGACACACACAAGTGATGAGACATCTCCTGACTCATGACAAACTGTCCCTTACTGAGATGCACTCACAAGGAAACAAGAGGGACTTTGAAAAAGCAAACTCCCCTGTCTTTGCATCCCTGTTGTCCATCACTTTAGTCACACCTCATGAGCCTGTCTCTCTTGCAGCGTCTCCTTTTCCATTTGGAACTTTGCCTTTCACTTTCCCTCCAAACACTCATTGACTGATCCAGAAAAGCTTTATCCACTCATGTAATGCTTCGCTTACACTTCTTTTGTACACTCTGAGTCGAGTCTCCTCATGGCATCCCTTTAAGGAAACAAAACAAAACAAACAAAAAAAAAACTTGTCTTATACTTTAACCACCAATGAACAACATCAGTGTGTGAGTGTGTGTGTGTGTGTGTGTGCATGCTGACTTCAGACATAAACATCATAAATCATTTACAACCAGAAAGTTCTGAATCTCTATTTGTTTTCAAAGGCACCGCCCTGACCTCTTTGTACTGCTGTTATGGAAGCCATAGATCCAAGTGGCATCCTCCTCCTCCTCCCTCCTCCTCCTCCCCTCCCAAACTGCTTCTAAGTAAAGAGCAGCCTCCTGCATCTGCCAGTCTGGCCGCTTGTGCGGAGGACAAACCCATGGCTGCATTAGTGAGATGGAGAGGAAGAGAGGGGCTGACCTTCAGCTGCTTCGCATTAAAAGCCTGCTGATGGAGCCCAAGAGGGGGGTGAATTTACACATGATCTAAAGACACCACATCTTTTCAGCCAGCATAGTTCTATCAGCTTCAAAAAGTGCAAATGTGGGGAAATCAGGTAACTTCAATTCAATTCAATTCAATTTTATTTGTATAGCGCACAAATACAGTACATTGTCTCACGGCGCTTTACAGACAGTACGGGAAGCATCCATGAGAATCAGGGGCAAGGAAAAACTCCCTCGCTTTGTAAATAATTTGTTATGTAGGAAGAAACCTTGGGCAGATCCACGCCTCATGGACTCAGCCTACCTGCCTGGGGCCTAATAAAGTATCCGTAAAGTCTGATGCATAGATTGACCATGGTTAACACAAAACAGTATGAGTACTGAATGTAGTCAGAGATGATATACACATAGTTTGTGTGACAGTCAGGGCCAAGGGATGGAGTCAGTAGTTGGAGTGTGGGATTAAGAAAGATGATGAAGATTCAGGAGAGAGTTGTATTGTATGGAGAATATACAGTAGATGGCTGGAAATCAGTTCTTTTGTCTCCTTTTCTTTTCTCATTGACTTCTATTCTGTTGTGTTCTTGACTTGACCTGAAGACTAGTGGATGTGCCACCGTGTCTCTGAGGCAAAGAAGGTTCCAAATTGATGAACGACTTGGCAAACTTCCACAGCTACCATATATAGGCTTTTGGCCTGACACACTGGCACACTCAGCATTTTTTCCTCCATTCTGGTCATACTGTATATACACTATGTGCATAACCCTCCCTGTGGGTGTGGAGAGGGCGGGGGAGGGAGTGGTGGGGAGCTTGTTCTAGCTCTATGCTTAGCTATGTGCTGGCCACATGCGTGTCTGAGGTGAGTGTAGTGACCCGTGGCGTGGGGCTGTGCATAGCTGGCATTCTGAAGCAGAACCTGTGTGTGTGTGTGTGTGTGTGTGTGTGTGTGTGTGTGTGTGTGTGTGTGTGTGTGTGTGTGTGTGTGTGTGTGTGTGTGTGTGTGTGTGTGTTTGTACATTCTGGGACTGGACTTGTGCAGAGCTCCCACTGGTCCTGCAGGGTGCGTGTGGGGTCAGAGAGAGATGCATTACTCCCACTGGGGCACAAATTAGGGCGAAAGGCCTCAGAGAGAAAAAATTAACACACTCTCTCTCTCTCTCTCTCTCTCTCTCTCTCTCTCTCTCTCTCTCTCTCTTCTGTCTCACACACATTTTTTCTTCATTTGACACACACAAATGTTAACACTCACTGCCTCACACATAAGCATATTCTACTCATCTTGACCTCTTTTCTCTCAGATACAGACACAAACCCCTCACATGCTACATTGGTTTACATATAAAACACACCTACACACATCATTATGCATTAGTGCAAATAAACAACCAACCAGACTGGGTGCCAACAGATCCTGGCATTCTTCATGCCATGGTGTAACGGACGACAAAGACCAACACACATTGTTTAATGCTCCTTTTGCTGTATCATTGTCTGTCTCAAACTTCATGATTGTCTGTCTCAAACTCCATGATTAATAGCCTAATTTTCCTTAATAGCTGACTGTCTGCATATGTATGTGTGGAAATGGTACATCATTGGAATGCCAATCATCTCATGCATATTACTGCTGGGCTGGTTATTAGGGCCACTCTTGCCTCCATGTCTGTTGGCACTGACACACATCCCTGTGTTTGGGGGACATTAAAGAATAAACGAGTAATCGTGCTGTGTGTTGTCTCTTAGTATTTCTGTATCTTAGCACTTATAATGGCTGTAGCCCAAATAATATTTGATGAAGTGGTGCCAATTTTGGTGTGATGTTGGTCTTCTTGTAGGGATTTTAGTTTGGGGTGAGGAGGTGGGGATTTGTGGGAGGATAAGCAAGGAGAGGGAAGACAGGACAGAGAGTTCAGGTTGTGTTTGTGTGGTGCCGGCCGGTCGGTCCATCTTAGGAGCTTTGTTTTCAGGGCCCTATTAGTCTTTGTGAGGCTGAGCTGGAGGGTAAACAAAGATAGTCTTTTTTTGTTCTCCCTCTGTCCTCTAATGTTTGTGTTTCTCCGTGTCTGTCTGATTGTCTTTGTCTACAAGGAAGAAAGAATGTGGCTGTATGTGTGCTTGTGTGTCATATACATTTTTGTGTACTTCATACACTGTTGGTTTTATTTCTTTACATGATTAAAGTGTGTGTGCATGTGTGTGTGTGTGTGTGTGTGTGTGTGTGTGTGTGTGTGTGTGTGTGTGTGTAACCTGACTCAGACCTACTGTATGCACCTCTGCTAAAAGGGATCACAAACAGGGGCTTAAGGACGCTGGTCACAAAATTCAGGTCGACAACTCAATTCCTCACCATGCTCCCTGCTTGCCTCTGCTGGCCCTATTAAGCTGATGTATGAAACATGGCTGAGGTGCAGTCAGGTGTCAAATCTGGGCTCTAGATCCGGAATCTGGCAGCAGTCAAAACTCCACTGTACTACAGCCTTTGGAATTCATGTTATAGTTTGCTGTCCACTGTTCACAAGAAGATACATCTCCTGTGCTACAGTAAAATATTCTTGAATTAGACAGTGTGTTTTTTGTAAATAATATAACTAAATAATGCTAAATCTGATAGCCATATCAATATTTGTAAAGTCTGATCCATGCTATCACTTAACGTTATTTGTGCAAAGAGTCTGAAACCCATCCACTGGCTTACCTTTGCTTAATTTTTGCTTCAGCCAATCACTACTGTTTGGTTTTGTCGTATGTTACGTGCTGGAACACACCTTATGAGTTCAGCATCATTGCTCAAACGCAGTGGTTGAGCTAAGCAGCGGTGGAGCTAAATGAGCCTGACTAATATTTTTGGACATCATCTCTATAGCTTTTGCATGGGGGTTTCACTGTTGTGTGGCTGTTTGCACGGAAGATCTTAACTTTGAATTTAAATAAGCCTTTTTACCTTGTGACAAAAATAATTTTGTATTCCCCTCATCATCCAGAGCCCAATTTGTCATTTAAAGCTGTTGAGCTCTTTTGAGACCTGGAGGCACCTAGACAACTTGCTTTAATAAATAAATAAATAAATAAATAAATAAGTAAAACAGCAAGGACAAAAAATTGAATTGCAATTGCAAATCTATCTTTTCAAAACTCTTCATACAGTGTGCTTTGCCAACATCTGAGCAACATTTGTATATAGAGAGTGAATATCTATCTTAGTGATATTTGAATGTATTGGTGAACCTCTGCAATAAATGAAAATGGCAGTGTTTGAATATGAATAATTCTCTGTATCTGTGTGAACTAAAGGAATTTGATGCTAATCCAAACAGTAGCTGTTTCCTACATGGCATAGTGCTGTATTAAATACTGTGGCACATACTGTAAGCCCTGGCCCTGCATGTTGCCAAAAGGTCAGTGCTCTTTATGTGGATATTACATCACTTCTCATGATAAAGACACGCTACAAAAACGAATTATGAACTGTAAATAGGCCTACAATACAATAAATAGGGCAGTGTAGAGTGATTGAATATATATATATTTTTTCAAATTTCATTTAGGTTTTCACTTCACAGTTGAATGCAATCGGTCTTCAAGCATTGCAAAAGAGAATAGTGTTGTCATGGTTGTTGTGAAAGCTTCAAAAGTGAAAAAGACATTGAGTGTGAAAATAATGGCAACACCTTGCTAAAAAATGGCTAATTTTACACATGCAACACAGTATGCGCACACCTCTTGTCAGTGCATTCAGTAGATGATGAATGTATAGTGCAACACGAAAACTTGCTTGTGCTTTTGTATCACGTCTGAAATGGAATGTATGCTGACTTTAAGAGACTTTTTGTCTATGAAAGTAATGAAAAGGGGGCAATACACCCTGCTAAGATGTACATTTTATGGGATATTGATTTAATAATTTTTCTTATCTTATTTGTTTGTAGCCCCAATATTCATACCAATTTTACTTAGCAACTTTATAGTGTCATATAGAATGTACATTTTGTTGAGCCATTTGCTCACTGTGATAGCCGTTAGTGTACTAAATGTGTTGAAGGTTCCTGCGCGACACTTTGCCTCTATGAAACGCTCCAGTAAGTCAAAGGACTCTGGGAAGACTCGTTAAAATCACGCTTCAGCGATTAAGGCCTTTTTTTGTCATCCCTAATCACATCTGGTCAGGACTGGATGGGGTAGCGGGGCTGAGGGGTGTAAATATCCCTTTAGGTGAGGGCTACAGCTCTAAATCTTTTCCAATGGCCCTACCTGTGCACAATGTGTGTGTGTGTGTGTGTGTGTGTGTGTGTGCACATAAAACCATGTATTTGCAGCATTACATGTTCCAAGAGACAGACATGTGTTAGTTACCTCCTGCTAGCCTTGCTGGGCTGCTTTGCAGTTATTTGATAAGCAATGTAATGTTATTGACCAATACAAGGTGTAGTATTGTAGCAGTGTGGTGTGGTGCCTCTGCTACCATTCAATTATTAAGCGTTGTCCTTCACCCACCCCATTATCAGCTTTATGAAATAAAGATGCCCAGTTGGCCCATTTATGCATTCAGAGTTTCACGACTCAATTTAAATATTAACACACACACACACACAGACACACACACACAGTTATCACACACCATAGCCACAGATCTAAAAATACGTGCACAGGAATTGAAAGCCTGATGTTTAATTCTGTCTACGCTCAGAGAAAAAAATAACGAAAGAACAAGAAATGATTTTATAATCTGGACGCTGCCTGAGGACATGTGGTCAACAAGAGACTGAGCACTTGAGGTGGAGGTTGAGCTGCCGCCCCGTGTCTGTCGACCCCTGTGTTTCATAGCATCAGTAAGGCTAATGAAGGGCTTGAATGCCTGGAACTCTCTTCCTATTTATTTTAGATGGGGAGATTTTTATGTTATTTATTTATTTATTTCTTAACTGCAGTTGTTTATATATTATTGTTGTTTATTCATTTGTTTATTTATTTATTTATTTATTTATTTATTTACGTATGTAGCGTTACAGTCCACATGCATTGTACTAGCCTCAGGCCACTCGCTCAAGGGAGCATGAACCAATGGGAGAGAGAGAATGATTAGGAGGAGAGGAAGAGGAGAAAATGAGTGAACATAGAACTAAGGATGG
>JAODXP020009554.1:0-2500 GCA_027497455.2 Sardinella longiceps | reverse complement strand
TTCTGAATTGAGCAGGTTTTGTGTTTCCTAATGCGTGAAGCTGAAGGACTAGTCTCTCCTCAGCAGGCAGGTGTCTCTTCAGTAGGCTAAGTGCACAATCTTGAGAGCAAGGCCTTTCACTCTCTGCCTCCTCGGACAATGAAAGGGAGCTCAGCTCACCGCTGCCCTACAGGCACCATCCATTTCCCTCCAGTGACAAAACATTATTACCTTTGCCAGTGGTAGAAATAGATCAATGAGGGAAAAGAGAGGGGCCTTGGATGTGTGTGTGTGTGTGTGTGTGTGTGTGTGTGTGTGTGTGTGTTTGTCTGTGAGTGTGCACGTCTGTGCATTTGTATGTCTGCTCCTGCATAGGGGTTGAAGTGAGGACTAGACCCTGGGAGCATTATTTAGCAGGCCTGCCTGCCTTTGGATAGGGCCTGATTTACACCTATTCAATAAGGAGGCAAAGGGAAAGGGCTTGCACTGTCACATGCAACACCTCAGAGACACAGAGTCTGGTTGGCTCCAGCGCCAGTACAGCTACATAAAACATTTGAATGGAGAAAGCAATCCATATTCTGTTCTTTCAGGTCACTGAGTGTTGTCTGCAGGAAAAAAGAATGAAATTATATTTGATACAATTGTACAGTACCCTGACAACATAATGTAAAGTCTGGCAATGAAGGATAGACCGCGTCTCAATCCAAGGGGCAGAATCAGCGTTACCTTTCAAACCGCCTCTGCACATAATAGGATACGGCTCCAAGCAGAGCCATAGAAAGCCGATACAAGCGACCACTGTTCCTTAGTTAAGCTTGCCTAATGACTCTCTAGTCTACACACATACAGTATTGCATATCACAAGTCCCTATGGCTCATTACTAGTTACTGTTCTGTTAGGGTATTGTTAGGGTACATCTAAATTTCTAAGCCAACTGTATAGCAAACTGGTAGCTATCATGGGTAGAGCAAAATGAAACTGAAAGTGAGATATCACACACATGCGTGCACATGCACACACACAAACACAACACACACACACACGCGCGCACACACACACACACACACACACACACACACACACACACACACACACACACACACACACACACACACACACACACACACACACCAGTAGCGAAACACCACTGGAATCCAGCAATTCACACATTTCAGCATACAGGCACACTCAACAGCTCACCTCAGTGTACTGCTGTGCTTCATCACAAATGAACAATATCCTCTATCCACTAAATGGTGGCTTAAAATCAACTTAGACACACACACACACACACACACACACACACACACACACACACACACACACACACACACACACTCAGATTTTCATCACCTCTGACAGATAATCAAGATCATTGATTCCTGTCAATACCACCCTTTCTTCTCCTCACTCATTTTGGCCAATTTCCATTTAAATAGAGGTTTGACACAGCTCATAGAAAACAGCCCCCAAGGGTGTCAGGGTCAGCGTGATATGAACTTTCAGAAGAGAGATGAACTAAAGATTGATCTCATTGGCAAACTGTCTTTCCATTATTTGGGTTATTAAGAAATGGCTGAATGATGTTTTGCAGCGATATCCCATTAGTCAAATATTGTATGTGAATTATGAAGGACTGACATTGTGATAGCAAGAGGCTAAACATTGGGGTGATTATGTACAAAGTGTGTTTTTACATGTACATGAACAGTCCTCTCAACTTTGGCTTCTCCCACTTTGCTTGACTTCTGTATTCTTTTCTATTTAGTTTTTCAATTTCTGTTTCACACCCTCCATCTTTTATCCTTTATTATTGTCATGTTACAATATTTTCATTTCTACTCCCTGTTTTTAGTCTCCTTTCTCATAATTCAACTTGTCATTGCTTTCTTCCTTTCTTTGTTTTCTCCCTGTGCTCTTTATTTTTTCTGAATTGCCTTTCTTATCTTCATTTCTCTTCCTTCTCTGCTGCCCCCGCCATTCCTCCCCTCCTCTTCATTTCTTTGTATTCTTTCATTCAGCTTTGCTTTTTGAGCCTTCTTCTCTCTTCTCTCTTCTCTAACAGCTCTTGTCTGGAGGTGCTGATCGATGTGAGCACAATGGCCGATTCAAGAAACTCTCCTGCACTTTGGAGAAGTCCTTTAGATGCAGTCAGGTTGCTACTTCACTACCCTCAACTAATCCTCACCTGAGGCTCCAGGATGGCATGTTTATGGGGAATAGTATCAGTTTAAATACACAAAACCTTTTCCTCTCACAGCAAAAACAAACAAACAAAAAACAACTTGCTATGCTGTGTATGTGTTGCACTGCTACTATAAGTCAGTCGGTACAAACATGAGCACCAGAGAGGTTCAGTAACTGTGTTGAACTCAACAAAGACTTGTCTCTTTTAACCCACTTCTACATACTTCCAATAACTAGAACATCATCAGACGGCTCAGATATTGTTATTAATCCTGATGAATGAAACCCCTGGGGACAGCTAGAGTACTAGAGGCATTCCTCTGGCTTTCA
>JAODXP020009553.1:0-14465 GCA_027497455.2 Sardinella longiceps | reverse complement strand
TGAAAATTGGTTATTCACCCCCTTACATATGTGGGTAAGAGCATTTTGGTATCAGTGCATCCGTTGTCCTAGTCTGGCAACCCCAATTTGACCTTTAGCTTAACATAAGCGCTGGAAAGTAAAGTTGCCAAAGAGTTGCTATCTGGCAACATTACATTCCAGCGCCTATGTTAAGCTAAAGCTAAAAAATGAGGAAAATTGGGGATGCCATACTAGGAAAACGCAAACACTGAGACCAAAATGCTTTAACCCACATATGTAACTCCAGGTAAGGGGGTGAATAACCAATTTTCATAAAGAGGTGAACTATGCCTTTAAAGTATGTCTCAATTTTTCCCTAACATAACCAAAACAAAGAGACTGCGGTTTTCCTTTTCTTTTTGCAAATGCCTTAAGTGTCCAGTGAAACTGCCATAGACACCACAAAAAAGATTACATATACTGTATGCTAAAGCCAATCTGTAGCTCAAAGACTATGGATGGATTGTTACACTGCTTGCAACACTACAACACAAGAACTATGCACACATCTGTATCTAATGGCTGCTCTAGGCGTGCAGTATTTGTGCACAACAGCACATCATCACAAAGCAACCTGCATCTATTTGTGATCAAACTAAAAGAAGCACTACACTAGAGACCTACGAAACTCCACAGGCAAAGCAAATGTTGACAAAAGTCACAAGCTATGTCACTTGTTACACATGCAAACATTTTTGCACAACTCTTGCTGTGACCCAAGAAGTTTGAGTGGCTGTGAGAGTGAGTCATCATGAGGGAGATGGCTCCGCCCCTACCACATAATAACCACTCCTCTTTTCCTCATCAGACAGGGAGAGATGGAGATGGCTCCGCCCCTTCCACATAATAACCACTCCTCTTTTCCTCATCAGACAGGGAGAGATGGAGATGACTCCGCCCCTTCCACATAATAACCACTCCTCTTTTCCTGATCAGACAGGAAGAGATGGAGATGACTCCGCCCCTTCCACATAATAAACACTCCTCTGAGTGCTGTTGAGAGGGGTGTGGCTTATGTGCCTGGGGGGAGGGGGTAATAGTAATGTTGTGGATATGAAGCATCATAACACTTTGGGGCTTTCCAGCCAAATGTGTTGCCAAGTGGTTTTTTCTCGACTCTTCAGATTCATGCTTCAAGCACATAGGCCTACATAGTGGTCAACACAATACAAGATTTTTTTTTTTTTTTTTAAATAATGAAATCCACGTGCCATGTGGTTTTGAAAGGGGTCTTTACATGCTGCCTTGATAACAAAACTCACGGGAGTTACAGCAGTTAAATATGTACACGGATGCTTAACTTAAACTGCATATAATATGACATGACATCAGACGGGGATTGATCCCTGGTCTCCTGCGTTTAAGATACACGTGCTACCCGTTAGACCACTATGCCATTGAAAGCTTGCTGGGTTAGTCCCTAATTATCCAACATATTGTTATTAGCCTACTACTTTGTTTTCTTACTATTATGTATTCTTTGTCATGATATTAAATTGAATATGAAACCTCTTGGTTTGGAATAGATTTGTTATGACATTAGTGATGAAAAACACAATTCTTGTCTTCAACCATTTCATGACAAGCCACGAGTAGCGCCTGCTGCATGGTACAGAGTTTGACCCATCGCAATTCAAGTACTTGTCGGAGCCACGGAGCAGCGTATCCCACACGATGCATTGCATGGCGCATGACGTCATCCCACTAAATGCGAGGCTTCGTCTGACATTAATCACGTGGTTTTTTAGTAACGATACTGCTCGCTAAGCCTCGAATCGCGTTTAATAAAGGGCCTCATCTGGTACGCCCCCTATTTGCTCGACGAACGCCTCGCAGCCTCGCTTCAACTCATAACATCAGTAGGTAATAGTGCTGTTGAGAGGGGTGTGGCTTATGTGCCTGGGGGGAGGGGGTAATAGTGCTGTTGAGAGGGGTGTGGCTTATGTGCCTGGGGGGAGGGGGTGAGCAACTATAGTGTTGTTGAAAGAGGTGTGGCTGATGTGCCTGTAAGTTGAGCTTGCAAAAATGAGAAGGACGATGACGAGGATGAGGATGAGTCATCCGGTTCGAATAGAACCTGATCTTTCTCTGTCTGGACCTCAAATACAGAACTAAAAATATAGTTAAGTTAAATGCTGTTTTTCACGAAATTGCCAATATTATAGCCAATTTTGGACAACAGTGAAATTCATTCCAAGGTGAGCCGTATCAAATGTTTCTTGTGGCATCTATACCATGGACCTCTGGACCTGGAGCTATTATAGCCTATTTTCGACAACAGTGAAATCCATTCCAAGGTGAGCCGTATCAAATGTTTCGACCATATGGTAACCTGTTTACATACCAACTGGTTCCAGAGGCCATTCTATAGGACAGTCCATGAAGGACAAAACAACCAAGACCAGCTTGCACGGGCACCTGCAAGAGGTTGTCAACGACATGCAATCTGGCTGTGCTGGAAGTTAGCCCTAGTTTATTCTCCAATCCCTCGTTAAGAGGAATACTGAGGAAAAGGACAAACTAGCAGTACTGATGAACCGTGTGGCCATTGGCCTACACAAGAACCACAGTAATGACTTACAAGTACAATTTTTATAATTTACAGACAATATTGTCATTGCTTTTAAGGCTTTGAATGTGTTTTAACATTGGGTTTTAAGTGATTGAAAGTGCAAATTCTTTATATAGCACTCTTAAAAAGCACTTTTTTCTTTTTTAGGTTCTAATAGAACCTGATCGTTCTCTGTCTGGACCTCAAATACAGAACTTAAAATATAGTTCTCTTATCAGAGCATCTAGACATCTGGACTGTGGCCACTCTGAGTTCTCTGCAGCTCAGCGCCAACGCCACCTCAAAGACATCAAAACAAAATAGGGCCACCAACTCCTGGCGACGTTGCACACCAGGAACCCCAACACATCGATAAACATGAGATGGTTGTTGGCTTTATGCTATGAGCCATGAAAGTTAAGTTAAATGCTGTTTTTCACGAAATTGCCAATATTATAGCCTATTTTGGACAACAGTGAAATTCATTCCAAGGTGAGCCGTATCAAATGTTTGTGGCCTACACGAGGAGGAAGTTACATCAGAACCACAGTAATGACTTATAAGTACAATTTTTATAATTTACAGACAATATTGTCATTGCTTTTAAGGCTTTCAATGTGTTTTAATATTGGGTTTTAAGAGATTGAAAGTGGAAATTCTTTATAGAGCACTCTTAAAAAGCACGTTTTTCTTTTTTCCTTTACTGACTTTTTGTGATTAACAGTTTTCCTTTGTTAAATCAGACTGGCAGAGGTCCAGATAGGCAGCTGTTGAAATTGCATTAAAGCCACAACATTCTTTAAGACGGCACAAGAAGGACTAAACAACCAAGATCAGCTTGTACGGTCGGGCACCTGCAGGAGGTCGTTAATGATATGCAATCTGGCTGTACGGTCGGGCACCTGCAGGAGGTCGTTAATGATATGCAATCTGGCTGTACGGTCGGGCACCTGCAGGAGGTCGTTAATGATATGCAATCTGGCTGTACGGTCGGGCACCTGCAGGAGGTCCTTAATGATATGCAATCTGGCTGTACGGTCGGGCACCTGCAGGAGGTCCTTAATGATATGCAATCTGGCTGTACGGTCGGGCACCTGCAGGAGGTCCTTAATGATATGCAATCTGGCTGTACGGTCGGGCACCTGCAGGAGGTCCTTAATGATATGCAATCTGGCTGTACGGTCGGGCACCTGCAGGAGGTCCTTAATGATATGCAATCTGGCTGTACGGTCGGGCACCTGCAGGAGGTCCTTAATGATATGCAATCTGGCTGTACGGTCGGGCACCTGCAGGAGGTCCTTAATGATATGCAATCTGGCTGTACGGTCGGGCACCTGCAGGAGGTCCTTAATGATATGCAATCTGGCTGTACGGTCGGGCACCTGCAGGAGGTCGTTAATGATATGCAATCTGGCTGTACGGTCGGGCACCTGCAGGAGGTCCTTAATGATATGCAATCTGGCTGTACGGTCGGGCACCTGCAGGAGGTCCTTAATGATATGCAATCTGGCTGTACGGTCGGGCACCTGCAGGAGGTCCTTAATGATATGCAATCTGGCTGTACGGTCGGGCACCTGCAGGAGGTCCTTAATGATATGCAATCTGGCTGTACGGTCGGGCACCTGCAGGAGGTCGTTAATGATATGCAATCTGGCTGTACGGTCGGGCACCTGCAGGAGGTCGTTAATGATATGCAATCTGGCTGTACGGTCGGGCACCTGCAGGAGGTCCTTAATGATATGCAATCTGGCTGTACGGTCGGGCACCTGCAGGAGGTCGTTAATGATATGCAATCTGGCTGTACGGTCGGGCACCTGCAGGAGGTCGTTAATGATATGCAATCTGGCTGTACGGTCGGGCACCTGCAGGAGGTCGTTAATGATATGCAATCTGGCTGTACGGTCGGGCACCTGCAGGAGGTCGTTAATGATATGCAATCTGGCTGTACGGTCGGGCACCTGCAGGAGGTCGTTAATGATATGCAATCTGGCTGTACGGTCGGGCACCTACAGGAGGTCGTTAATGATATGCAATCTGCTTGTACGGTCGGGCACCTGCAGGAGGTCGTTAATGATATGCAATCTGGCTGTGCTGGGAGTTAGTTTATTCTCCAATCCCTCGTTGAGAGGAATACTGAGGAAAAGGAGACACTAGCAGTGGTGTTGATCCGTGTGGTCAATGGGCTTGATGAGGTCAACAGTGCAGAGGACAGTGAAGAAGAGGAGGAGGACGACGATGAGGAGAATAGTGAAGAAGAGAGTGACGAGGAGGACAATGACGAAGATATGGACATGGACATATTTCTCTGTTTGGACCTCAAACAATGATAAACAGGAAATCAAATTATGTTGACCACCTTATGTTAAAGGCATAGTTCACCTCTTTATGAAAATTGGTTATTCACCCCCTTACCTGGAATTACACATGTGGGTAAGAGCATTTTGGTCTCAGTGCATCCGTTGTCCTAGTCTGGCAACCCCAATTTGACCTTTAGCTTAGCATAAGCGCTGGAAAGTAAAGTTGCCAAAGAGTTGCTATCTGGCAACATTACATTCCAGCGCCTATGTTAAGCTAAAACTAAAAAATGAGGAAAATTGAGGATGCCATACTAGGAAAACGCAAACACTCAGACCAAAATGCTTTAACCCACATATGTAACTCCAGGTAAGGGGGTGAATAACCGATTTTCATAAAGAGGTGAACTATGCCGTTAAAGTATGTCTCAATTTTCCCCTAACATGTCAGTTCTTAAAAGCACAATAAAACAAAGATACTGCTGTTTTCCTCTTCTTTTTGCAAATGCCTTAAGTGTCTAGTGAAACTGCCATAGACACCACAAAAAAGATTACATATACACATATGCAATAAATGCTAAAGCCAATCTGTAGCTCAAAGACTATGGACGGATCGTTACATTGCTTGCAACACTACAACACAAGAACTATGCACACATCTGTATCTAATGGCTGCTCTAGGCGTGCAGTATTTGTGCACAACAGCACATCATCACAAAGCAACCTGCATCTATTTGTTGAACAAACTAACACAAGCAGCTTCACTAGAGATGGCACTACCACATAATAAACACTCCTCTGAGTGCTGTTGATAGTGGTGGTGTGACTTATGTTACTGGAGGTGGTGGGCAACTAGAGTGCTGTTGATAATGGTGGTGTGACTTATGTTACTGGAGGTGGTGGGCAACTAGAGTGCTGTTGATAGTGGTGTGACTTATGTTACTGGAGGTGGTGGGCAACTAGAGTGCTGTTGATAGTGGTGTGACTTATGTTACTGGAGGTGGTGGGCAACTAGAGTGCTGTTGATAGTGGTGGTGTGACTTCTGTTACTGGAGGTGGTGGGCAACTAGAGTGCTGTTGATAGTGGTGGTGTGACTTCTGTTACTGGAGGTGGTGGGCAACTAGTAGTGGTGGTGTGACTTATGTGTCTGTAAGTTGTGCTTGCAAAAATGACAAGGATGACGACGAAGACGATGACGAGTCATCCGGTTCGAATAGAACCTGATCTTTCTCTGTCTGGATCTCAAATACTAAAATATAACAAAAGGGGAAATCAGACATCAAACTGAGGCTGAGATGCATATTGGTCTGATCAGGTGGATGTTTGACTATGGCTGTATGGTGTATGGAGTGTATGTAGTACATAACCTAGTCCACAGACTGTGGAGTGGAGCAAAGACAACAACACCAGTGGCAGCCACACAATGAGATGAGAGATATGCCCCTCCATCTTAGGACAGATCAGCTTGCAGTGGTATACTGGGCAAACCTACAGGGCCATAATGTCAACCACATCACACAGCTTGCAGTGGTATACTGGGCAAACCTAAAGGGCTATAATGTCAACCACATCACACAGCCAGTCCTGATGCCATGTCAAGAGAGAGGGGATGTGGAATTAAAAGCTTTTCAAAAAAGCATGTGATGGGCAATTGGTGTCCAATTACACTAACTAATTACTAATCACAAAACTAAAATAAAAACTAGTGTGTAAAATGTGGCCTATTGATTTTCCACTCTTGATGGGGCTGGAGGGTGGAGCTTAACCCAGGAGGAGGGGGGGTTGGAGGAGGTGAGCAACTAGAGTGCCGTTGAAAGGGGGTTGGACTGATGTGCCTGTAAGTTGTGCTTGCAAAAATGACAAGGACGATGACAAGGACGATGACAAGGACACATTCGTTTGAATAGAACCTGGAATTCTCTGTCTGGATCTCAAATACTAAATTATAACAAAAGAGGAAATCAGACATCAAACTGAGGCTGAAAAAATGCATATTGGTCTGATCAGGTGGATGTTTGACTATGGCTGTATGGTGTTGTATGGAGCAGCTGCTAAAACCTCACTTGTACAAGTGTATGTAGAACATAACCTAGTCATCAGACTGTGGAGTGGAGCAAAGACAACAACACCAGTGGCAGCAGCAGCCACACAATTTGAGATGCCCCTCTGGACACACACACACACACACACACACACACACAGATTGAGAGGGGAGAGAAGGCCCTCTAGAGGGGGCTAGAGAGCAGCCTGCAGTGGTATACTGGGCAAACCTAAAGGGCCATAATGATGCCGTGTCGAGAGAGAGAGTATGAGGAATTAAACGCTTTGGCTGGACTCTACCTTATCAAGTGAGCCAAATGGAGCTGGAGGCAGACAGAGAGGGAGGGTTGGAGGGGGTGAGCAACTACAGTGCTGTTGATAGGGGTGTGGCTGATGTGACTGTAAGTTGTGCTTGCAAAAATGACAAGGACGATGACGACGACGACAATGATGACGACGAGTCATCCGGTTCGAATAGAACCTGATCTTTCTCTGTCTGGACCTCAAATACTAAATTATAACAAAAGAGGAAATCAGACATCAAACTAAGAAAAAAAAAGTATCTAAACAAATGCAGCATCTGTGGGTGCAGTAGCGGCATAGAGCTCTATCCATGTACTCGTTAGCGCCCTCTAGTTGCAATACCACCAGAAGCAATAGGAGTAAGTAATAGGAGCTTGTTCTCCCTTAAAGGAATATACCAGAGTAAGTATGTGTATAGTGGGCAAACCTAAAGGGCCATAATGTCAAACATATAACACAGCTTGCAGTGCTATACTGTTATAAAAAAAGTATCTAAACAAATAGAACTCCATCCATGTACTCACACGTGCCCTCTAGTTGCAATACCACCAGAAGCAATAGGAGTAAGTAATAGGAGCTTGTTCTCCCTTAAAGGAATATACCAGAGTAAGTTTAAGCATAGCCCTGCTGCACATGCCTTCTAACAGCAATATATTTTGCATGAAATGAAAAAGTTCTCTGCTATATGTTATTTCAGCGCAGAGCTGCGTCACAATGCCATTCCATACTAATGCTTATTATTCCAAATGATAGGGATTGTGCCATAAAAATCATGTTAGTCAGGTTCATCTGGTCAGATCATTTTTAAAGTTTTTTTTTTAGTCTAGCCTAATTGCTATGTTATTGTAGCTGACATCAAATCCCATTGTCCACACAGTAATAAAACAGAGCCTTGTGTATTTCTTTTGAAAGCCACCAATAACACTGTCTGAGCCAACCAACGGTGCTGAGCCACCGTACAATAGTGCAAACCAAAACATAAATGTGCATTGGTCTGATCAGGTGGATGTTTGACTAGGGTTGTAAGGTGTATGGGGCAGCTGCCAAAACCTCACTTGTACAACTTTATGTAGAACATAACCTAGTCATCAGACTGTACTGTGGAGCAAAGGAATCAACACCAGTGGCAGCCACACAGTTTGATCTGAGAGAGATGCCCCTCTGGAGAGAGCAAGAGATCAGCTTGCAGTACTATAGTGGGCAAACCTATAGAGGGCCATAATGTCAAACATATAACACAGCTTGCAGTGCTATACTGTTATACTGGATGTGAATTTAAACGCTTTGGCTGGACTCTACCTTATCAAGTGAGCCAAATGGAGCTGGAGGCAGACAGAGGAGGGAGGGTTGGAGAGGGAGGATAACTACAGAGGAGGGAGGGTTGGAGGGGGTGAGCAACTAGAGTGCTGTTGAGAGGGGTGTGGCTGATGTGACTGTAAGTTGTGCTTGCAAAAATGACAAGGACGATGACGACGACGATGATGATGACGACGAGTCATCCGGTTCGAATAGAACCTGATCTTTCTCTGTCTGGACCTCAAATACTAAATTATAACAAAAGAGGAAATCAGACATCAAACTAAGAAAATGCAGCATTTGTGGGTGCAGTAGCGGCATAGAGCTCTATCCATGTACTCGTTAGCGCCCTCTAGTTGCAATACCACCAGAAGCAATAGGAGTAAGTAATAGGAGCTTGTTCTCCCTTAAAGGAATATACCAGAGTAAGTATGTGTATAGTGGGCAAACCTAAAGGGCCATAATGTCAAACATATAACACAGCTTGCAGTGCTATACTGTTATACTGGATGTGAATTTAAACGCTTTGGCTGGACTCTACCTTATCAAGTGAGCCAAATGGAGCTGGAGGCAGACAGAGGAGGGAGGGTTGGAGGGGGTGAGCAACTAGAGTGCTGTTGAAAGGGGTGTGGCTTATGTGTCTGTAAGTTGTGCTTGCAAAAATGGCAAGGACGATGACGACGACGAAGACGATGACGAGTCATCCGGTTCGAATAGAACCTGATCTTTCTCTGTCTGGACCTCAAATACTAAATTATAACAAAAGAGGAAATCAGACATCAAACTGAGGCTGAAAAAATGCATATTGATCTGATCAGGTGGATGTTTGACTAGGGCTGTATGTATGGGGCAGCTGCCAAATGGCAAATCCTCACTTGTACAACTTTATATAGTACATAACCAGAGACAGAGAGCAAGAGATCAGCTTGCAGTGCTATACTGGGCAAACCTACAGGGCCATAATGATGCCGTGTCGAGAGAGAGGGGGTGTGGACTTAAGCGCTTTGGCTGGACTCCACCATATCAAGTGAGCAAAATGGAGCTGGAGGCAGACAGAGGAGGGAGGGTTGGAGGGGGTGGATAACTAGAGTGCTGTTGAGAGGGGTGTGACTGATGTGACTGTAAGTTGTGCTTGCAAAAATGACAAGGACGATGACGACGACGATGATGATGACGACGAGTCATCCGGTTCGAATAGAACCTGATCTTTCTCTGTCTGGACCTCAAATACTAAATTATAACAAAAGAGGAAATCAGACATCAAACTAAGAAAAAAAAAGTATCTAAACAAATGCAGCATCTGTGGGTGCAGTAGCGGCATAGAGCTCTATCCATGTACTCACACGCGCCCTCTAGGTGCAATACCACCAGAAGCAATAGGTGTAAGTAACAGGACAGCGCTTGTTCTCCCTTAAAGGAATATACCAGAGTAAGTATGTGTATAGTGGGCAAACCTAAAGGGCCATAATGTCAAACATATAACACAGCTTGCAGTGCTATACTGTTATAAAAAAAGTATCTAAACAAATAGAACTCCATCCATGTACTCACACGTGCCCTCTAGTTGCAATACCACCAGAAGCAATAGGAGTAAGTAATAGGAGCTTGTTCTCCCTTAAAGGAATATACCAGAGTAAGTTTAAGCATAGCCCTGCTGCACATGCCTTCTAACAGCAATATATTTTGCATGAAATGAAAAAGCTGCGTCACAATGCCATTCCATACTAATGCTTATTATTCGAAATGATAGAGATTGTGCCATAAAAATCATGTTAGTCAGGTTCATCTGGTCAGATCATTTTTAAAGTTTTTTTTTTAGTCTAGCCTAATTGCTATGTTATTGTAGCTGACATCAAATCCCATTGTCCATACAGTAATAAAACAGTGGGGCAGCTGCTGCTAAAACCTCACTTGTCCAAGCCCTCAGACTATGTTGTGGAGCAAAGGAATCAACACCAGTAACAGCCACACAACTTGAGATGGGAGCATTTTTAAGGCAGCAGTTTACTACCAAGTAACTTAGTCTGGCCTAACTCAAATCAAATGCTGGTGTCCAGGCAGTAATACAGCAGAGCCTTGTGTATTTCTTTTGGAAGCCGCGCAATAACACTGTCCAAGCCAACAGAGCCCAGCCACCGTACAATAGTGCAAACCTAAATAGAAACAGATGAACTCAAATGTTCCTACTTCTACAAACCGGGACTTTTCTCCAATGACATAAATTGAACAGCAACTTTATGTCCTAACAGTTTTAAAATAAAGTTTAAGAATGACCTGGACAGTTAAACGAGAGAACTGATTGGAGGAAGTCCTGTCAATCAGCCGTGCCACAACAGAGAAGATTTGCTGCCATTTTCAACCCCACCTGAGGGGTGATATACGCCCCGTCATTGCACCCCTGTATGGAAGGGGGTGATTGACACTATGTTCAATGGGCTCCACCATGCACGCCCTCTGTGTAGTAAACCTACTACCTACTTTCTACATGAAGGGAGTGATTATGTATCAGCATCGAGTAGTCATGGCTGGATTTAGGCTAGAGTGAAAGACCCTGGCAGGGGTTGAGGCATCACCATCATGACATCATCAACATGCTATCATCTTGGTATAGTGACCCATGCACTGTTCCATTGGCCTACAATAGCTAGCATAGCTACCATAGCTGGCTAACACATTGGGGCTTAGTTTGATCTTCTACTGCTAATGATATACCTGTGGTGTTTTCAAGACGACGTAACGTTACAAAACGTTTCCTACGTCACCCGTAGGGATGAATGGGAACTGTTACGTTACGTTACAAAACGTTGCGCTCGTTGAATTCGCCCCTGATGACTAATAAATGTTTGGCCAATCTTACTTGATTGACTGATTGGTTAATGAGTTATTATGGATCCCTTGCAGGTGTGTGTCATGTGACTATGCCATGTGATGTCTTATTTAAGCTGCACCTGTACCAATAACGTGTGTGTGTGTGTATGTGCAGGTACAAGAGTGAGTGAGACGATAGAGAAAGTGGTGCTGGTCCTGTGTGTGTGTGTGTGTGTGTGTGTGTGTGTGTGTGTGTGTGTGTGTGTGTGTGTGTGTGTGTGTGTGTGTGTGTGTATGTGTATGTATGTATGTGTGTATGTATGTATGTGCAGGTACAAGAGTGAGTGAGACGATAGAGAAAGTGGTCCTGTAAGTTTAAAACAACAAATCCTTGTTGTAGATTACCATTAACGTAAAGGGAGTTACCCTCTCAAACAGTGTCCACAATCTAGTGAACAATTCCAGTCCTTCTTCGAGTCCAAATGCAGTAAAATACACAAGTCCGAGTTCAAGACCAAGTCATCTGTAAATAAGTCAGAGACAAGTCACAAGTCATCGGTAAACAAGTCACAATCTAGTGAACAGTTCCAGTCCTTCCTCAAGTCCAGAAGTCTGAGACAAGTCACAAGTCTGAAAGGCTGGAATTGAGTAGTGTCCCAGACTAGAACAGTACAAGTCTGTTGCAAATCTGTGTGTGTGTGTATGAGGTGAGAGGAAAAAAAGTGTGTGTGTGTGGAGGTGAAGGGGGGATTGTGTGAATGTCTGAGAAAAGAAAAGGAAGTGTGTGTGTGTGTGAGAGAGAGAGAGAGAGAATATGGAGACAGTGAATGGAGAGAGATGATTGTGTATGTGCGCACGCGCATGAGGACAAAATAAGTGTGTGTGTGTTTGTGTAGGTGTGAGTGGTAATAAGTGTGTGTGTCAGTGAGAAACAGAGTATGAGACAGAGGAAGAGAGACTGTGTGTGTGTGTGTGTGTGTGTGTGTGTGTGAGAGAGAGAATGACTGTGGCCATTTCCGTAACTGCTATGCTACATGTGCTACATGCTGCTTGTGCCCCAGCACACAGTGCAGCACACATACTGCTTCCCACAATTAATTAATGAATTAGCTGCAGGTGCTCTACTTGACTGGCTGAGCCTCATGTACTGATCCCCAGTATGCAGCATGTATGCAAGCAGCAGGGGACTATTCAACGGCATGTGTGTGTGTGTGTGTGTGTGTGTGTGTGTGAATGAGGAGAAAGAGAGAGAGAGAGAGAGGGAGAGTGTGTGTGTGTATGTGTGTGTGTGTGTATCATGAGAGAGAGAGTGTGTGTCTGTATTATGAGATGAGAGAGTATGAGTCTGTATATGAGAGAGAGAGAGAGAGAGAGAGATGAGACGCGTACTGAGCACGAGATGAGAGCTCCACAGCAGCTTCAGAGATCTTCATCAGCAGACCTCGTTCTGGCACACTTCTCAGATCTGATGAAGAAATACACACATCATCATTCACACATCACTCATCAGCACACACTCACTACACACACACACACACACACACATACAGACACACACACACACACACAGACAGAGATACAAGTGCTAAAATGGTGTGATCTGCTATGCTATAATCTGTTTAAGTTGTGCAGTTAGACTGAGTCTTTTCAGATGAGAGTAAACTGATAATGTCAAATAGCAGCACTCAGAGTAAAGGAGAGATCATCACTTCTAGGCTTCACACACACACACACACACACACACACATGCACACGCACACACACATTGGGGATATGGCACTTACCTCCAACTGTCTCTGTACGGCGGTGTCTCTCATCTTCACCCACTCCCGTCAGCCATGCAAATTCTTCAGTCCACAGGAAGAGCTTTTGCGCCATCTTGTGATCATCGACCTATCGAGAGAGGAAAGACAGAAGAGTGAGCTGGAGTTGAGTGGCGAGTGGATGAGAAAAGACGAGACAATGGTGGGCACTCACGTTGTAGCCTAATGTAGCCCAATGTAGCATTTCTCCTCCATGCAGCCGAGGCCTGGGCAGCTTCTGATGTTTCAGTGAGTCATTTCTTGCTGATTCTCCCCCGGCAGGCGGGTGTCCATCCATAGAGCTCACTAAAGCACAGAAGTATAATAAATAGTTTAGTTTAGTTTAGTTTATTAGGATCCCCATTAGCTGGGCACAGACCCAGCTATTCTTCCTGGGGTCCAGCAATAAAATCATATACAGTTAAACAACAACAAAACAAAAAAAAAAAATATATATATATATATATACAATTCAATACATTTAAGCAACCCTCAATTAAAAGAAAGAAAAGAAAAAAAAGAAGAAGAAAAAAAAAACATATAATTTAATTACTTTGATAATGGTTTTAGACCTAGTAAAACAAATCTCTACCTCTTGTTCTATATTAACCTATTTTGTATATGATAGGCTCAGATGCTTTTTCACATGTTTTTTAAAAACCACTTTACTATTCAATGTAGTTAATTTGGTTGGCAACTTATTCCATGCTTTGATTGATCTGTATTCAACAGTGCGTAGAAAAGCATTAGTATTAGTCTTTGGGACGCTCAGTCTCCCTGCTGCTGCATGCCTTGTGTTGTATGTATGAATATCACAACTTTTACGGAGGAGATTGTAGTAATTTAATGGAGTTTTGTTGTGTAAAACTGCCCAGGTTGATGTTAATAAAGAGGCGTGAAGCCTGTCCTCCACTCTTAGCCACTGTAAAGCTGAATGCATGTAGTTGATATTTGTTGTGTATGAACATTTAAGAACAAGACGCGCTGCCTTGTTTTGGACTCGCTGAAGTTTAGCAAGGTGATCTTTGGTGGCATTTGACCACACAATGGTACAGTACTCCATCTGCGCTAAAACCAAAGAGCATACAGTCCTCTTTTTTAGTTCTTGGGTAAGGAACTGGCCACAACGACTGAGTAGTGCCAGGCCACTACTCATTTTCTTAACCATGTGGTCAATCTGTTTGGACCAGGACAGTCTGTTGTCTATGATGACTCCAAGTAGCTTTACTTCCTTTACTTGTTCAATTTGTTCTTTGTTAATACAGAGATTAAGTGCTAAGTCATGACTCAAAGCGCGGCTAGAGCCAAAAACAATACTTTTAGTTTTTGATATATTGAGAACGAGTTTA
>JAODXP020009551.1:0-14162 GCA_027497455.2 Sardinella longiceps | reverse complement strand
CAGTGGTTCTCAAAGTGTGGTCCGGGGACCACTGGTGGTCCGCGAGCAAGCTCAAGTGGTCCGTGAGGGGATTTCCAAAAAAAACATGTGAATTTAGTCTGTTTCTCACTAAAATTATTTGAAGGAGTGGTTCAATGAATACTATGAAGTAAATCTGCAATTTATATTAAAAACTTCAACCTATCTGAATTTGAAGTGGCCATAATGGCAATTTAGAAATGCTTATTGGTTTTGTCAAATGTTAAGGGGTAGCAGCATGCGACTTGGTTAGAGGGCACGAGGGTGGTCCCTGAAAAATATTTTTTGGGCAAAGTGGTCCTTGGTCTAAAAAAGTTTGAGAAACACTGCAGTAGACTACATTACAGTTGCCTGTGGTTATTACCTATATGTTTTGTTTGTTTGTTTTGGGGTTTTTTTGCGTATTGAGCTTAACAATAAATAATTATTCAATAGTTTATAAACGCAAAGTAGCCTAAGTCACATAATAAAAATTTGGAAAATGCTTTCATGCAGGATGTCTAATGATGTATTAATTGTAAATTCATATGGACATCTGGTAGAGTGGCACCAAACATTTCTATTTCCACATTCCCAGGTTAGAATGGAGCAGGAATTCTTTGTGTAATCTAAAGACACATCACCGTCAGGCGCTCCCATCTCTTATGGGTGTTACGAGAAAGCTGGGCCCCAGATGGCAGGGGAGCTGTCTCGCTTAATCGTTACGATCCTTTGGATTTGTCAGAGGCAAGCCGCTTGGCCGCAGACTTCAAACAAATATGTGCAAACATTCACATCTCTGTGAGGATGCTTTCTGCAACAAATTGGGACTTGGCAGAGAGCAATGGAGTTTGCTTACGTACGTGCCATAGAGAACGCCGGAGCTCTACTCAGCTGCTGTTCCAAATCTTCTTTCTCCACTGGCTAGGAAACATATTTCCCCATCAATGGGTGTAAATACGAGAGAGAGAGAGAGAGAGAGAGAGAGAGAGAGAGATGACCAACTGTGTACAAGTGAGGATTATTGTTATTACCGGTATTATTATTATTAGGGCCCGAGCACCGAGGTGCACGAGCTCGGAACGGGCTTGTGCACCGACCGGTGCGAAGCCCTATTGCTTTTGTAAGGATTTTTTCTTTTATTAGGGCCCGAGCACCCAGGTGCACGTGCCCGGAACGGGCTTGTGCACCGACCGGTGCGAAGCCCTATTGCTTTTGCTCAGATTATTATTTTTAGGGCCCGAGCACCGAGGTGCACGAGCCCGGAACGGGCTTGTGCACCGACCGGTGCGAAGCCCTATTGCTTTTGCAAGGATTTGTCATTATTATTATTATTATTATTAGGGCCCGAGCACCGAGGTGCACGAGCCCGGAACGGGCTTGTGCACCGACCGGTGCGAAGCCCTATTGCTTTTGTAAGGATTTTTTTTCTTTTATTATTATTATTATTATTATTATTATTATTATTATTATTTTTCTTCCCCTGGAACCGGCCATTTTTGACCCCTTTCCCGTGCATGAAAACTCACGAAATTTTGCACACACCTTGGAAGTCTGGAACACTGGAGGTTTACAGAGGTATAGACCCGGGTGTGGCCCAGGGACTCCGTAGCGCCCCCTAAAGTAAAAAAATACCTTGGGCTCTATGGGGCGGTCTCATGATGAACTTTAACATACTCCTCGGACACCGTTTGTCAGATTCCTGTGATATTTGGTAGATATGATACCAAGACATTGCTCATGTCAAATTGCGAAGGGATTTTTCATACCTTTTACGAATTCAAGATGGCGGATGCATGAAATAAGAGAAAAAATGAAAAATAGGAAATGTGGCATAACATCACACTGGATTGATAAAATCGCCTGAAACTCATACCGTTTATAGATCTTATGATTACGATGATATTCCTACACTTAATGGGCGTGGTTGCTACAGCGCCACCATCTGGCAAGGTGGAACCACTACAGAAATTGACATTAAGTGCCATGGTTGACATATACTTTGACCTACACTCACGAAATTTGGCAGGTGTGTGGGACTCCCCAAGACGAACAACTTTCATATTACATTGCATTAGCCACGCCCAACAGGAAGTGAGGTAATAAGGAGTGTAACAATTTGGACACACAGTGAACTTTAACGTACTCGTCGGACACGGTATGTCAGATTCAAGTGAAATTTGGTGTACATGACCTCTAGATGCTGGTGAAGCTAAATTGCGAACAGATTTTTGATATTTCGTAATATGTTGTAATAACAATATTATGAAATTGTATGATTTTAATAGCTCATCACGAAACAGGAAGTTTGTCATAAAATCACACTGCATTAACCGTTTGGTCTGACACCTCACAGGTTCATAGATGGTATGACTGTGATGACATCTAGACACCCCGTGGGCGTGGCTGTTATAGCGCCACCACCTGGCCAAGCAGGAAAAGTGCCAGAAATTGACTATGCTTTACCCGATTGATCTGAAACTTCACAGGTTCATAGATCATGTGCCTGTGATTATATCTAGACACCCCGTGGGCGTGGCTGTTATAGCGCCACCACCTGGCCAAGCAGGAAAAGTGCCAGAAATTGACTATGCTTTACCCGATTGATCTGAAACTTCACAGGTTCATAGATCGTGTGCCTGTGATTATATCTAGACACCCCGTGGGCGTGCCTGTTATAGCGCCACCACCTGGTCAAGCAGGAAAGGTGCTAAAAGTGCTAGTAGTCAAAAATTGTAACTTGGAAACGGTTTGACATAGCTTATCCAAACTTGGTTTATGGACTCCTGACCATGTTCTGACCACGCATAACCATGAATCGAAACTCTGTAGCGCCCCTAGTGGTCAAATATCATAACTTGGAAACGGTTTGACGTAGCTTATCCAAACTTAGCATATGGACTCTTGACCGTGTACTGACCACACAGAATCATGACTCGAAACTGTCTAGCGCCCTCTAGTGGTCAAATATGATAACTTGGGAACGGTTTGACGTAGCTTATTCAAACTTGGTATATGGACTCCTCACCATGTTCTGACCACGCATAACGATGAATCGAAACTCTCTAGCGCCCTCTAGTGGTCAAATATGATAACTTGGACACGGTTTGACGTAGCTTATCCAAACTTGGTATATGGACTCCTGACCGTGTTCTGACCACGCAAAACCATGAATCGAAACTCTCTAATGCCCCCTTGTGGTCGAAAATTATAACTTGGAAACGGTTTGACCTATCATAGCCAAAGTTGGTACTCAGACTGTGGACCACCTTCTGAACATGCAGTATGACTTATATGATTCTCTGTAGCGCCCCTACTAAGAGAAAGAGTTTAAAAGGCAGACTGAGTGAGTGTGTGACAGTGAGTGTCTGCGAGTGTAAAAAATGTGGGTGAGACAAAGATAGCACACCTGTTCCGAGTGAATGTGCCTTCACTGTGTACCATTGTTGCGATATGCGCTCTTTGCGGTGCACCTGGTGCGAGGGCCCGTCATCGCCGCTTGCGGCTTTAATTATTATTATTATTATTATTATTATTATTATTATTTTTCTTCCCCTGGTTCCGGCCATTTTTGACCCCTTTCCCGTGCGTGAAAACTCATGAAATTTTGCACACACCTTGGAAGTATGGCACACTAGAGGTATACAGAGGCATGGACTTGGGTGTGGCCCAGGGACTCCGTAGCGCCCCCTAAAGTAAAAAATTACATTGGGCTCTATGGGGCCGGACACCCACTGAACTTTAATGTACTCCTCGGACACCGTTGGTCAGATTCCTGTGAAATTTGGTAGACATGATGCCAAGATGTTGCTGATGTAAAATTGCGAAGGGATTATTCATACCCTTTACAATTTCAAGATGGCGGATGAGTGAAATATGGGAAAAACTGAAAAAACGGAAATGTGTCATTAGATCGCAGGGCGTTGATGGAATCGTCTGAATGTCATTTACAAATTTATAGATATTATCCTTACGACGACATTCATACACTTAATGGGCGTGGTTGTTACAGCGCCACCAACTGGCAAGGTGGAGAAAGTACAGAAATTGACATTAAGTGCCATGGTTGGCATATACTTTGAGCTATGCGCACAAAATTTGGTAGGTGTGTGTGTCTCCCCAAGACGAACAACTTTCGTATTACATTGCATTAGCCACGCCCAACAGGAAGTGAGGTAATAAGGAGTGTAAAAATTTGGACACACAGTGAACTTTAACATACTCGTCGGACACGGTATGTCAGATTCAATTGAAATTTGGTGTACATGACCTCTAGATGCTGTTGATGCTAAATTGCGAACGGATTTTTGATATTTCGTAATATGTTGTAATAACAGTATTATGAAATTGTATGATTTTAATAGCTCATCACGAAACAGGAAGTGTGTCATAAAATCACACTGCATTAACCGATTGGTCTGAAACTTCACAGGTTCATAGATGGTATGACTGTGATGACATCTAGACACCCCGTGGGCGTGGCTGTTATAGCGCCACCACCTGGCCAAGCAAAAAAAGTGCCAGAAATTGACTATGCTTTAACCGATTGATCTGAAACCTCACTGGTTCATAGATGGTATGACTGTGATGATTTCTAGACGACCCGTGGGCGTGCCTGTTATAGCGCCACCATCTGGTCAAGCAGGAAATGTGCCAGAAATTGACAATGCTTTACCCGATTGATCTGAAACTTCACTGGTTCATAGATGGTATGACTGTGATGATATCTAGACACCCCATGGACATGCCTGTTATAGCGCCACCACCTGGTCAAGCCGGAAATGTGCCAGAATTTGACAATGCTTTACCGGTTGCCCCTAGTGGTCAAATATTATAACTTAGAAACAGTTTGACGTAGCTTATCCAAACTTGGTATATGGACTCCTGACCGTGTTCTGACCACGCATAACCATGAATCGAAAGTCTCTAGTGCCCCTAGTGGTCAAATATTATAACTTGGAAACGGTTTGATGTAGCTTATCCAAACTTAGTATATGGACTCCTGACCATGTTCTGACCACGCATAATCATGAATCGAAACTCTGTAGCGCCCCTAGTGGTCAAATATTATAACTTGGAAACGGTTTGACGTAGCTTATTCAAACTTGGTATATGGACTCCTGGCCGTGTTCTGACCACGCATAACGATGAATCGGAACTCTCTAGCGCCCTCTAGTGGTCAAATATGATAAATTGGACACGGTTTGACGTAGCTTATCCAAACTTGGTATATGGACTCCTGACCGTGTTCTGACCACGCAAAACCATGAATCGAAACTCTCTAATGCCCCCATGTGGTCGAACATTATAACTTGGAAACGGTTTGACCTATCATAGCCAAAGTTGGTACTCAGACTGTGGACCACCTTCTGAACATGCAGTATGACTTATGTGAATCTCTGTAGCGCCCCTACTAAGAGAAAGAGTTTAAAAGGCAGACTGAGTGAGTGTGTGACAGTGAGTGTCTGCGAGTGTAAAAAATGAGGGTGAGACAAAGATAGCACACCTGTTCCGACTGAATGTGCCTTCACTGTGTACCATTGTTGCGATATGCACTCTTTGCGGTGCACCTGGTGCGAGGGCCCGTCATCGCCACTTGTGGCTTTAATTATTATTAGGGCCCGAGCACCGAGGTGCACGAGCCCGGAACGGGCTTGTGCACCGACCGGTGCGAAGCCCTATTGCTTTTGTAAGGATTTTTTTCTTTTATTATTATTATTATTATTATTATTATTATTATTATTATTATTTTTCTTCCCCTGGAACCGGCCATTTTTGACCCCTTTCCCGTGCATGAAAACTCACGAAATTTTGCACACACCTTGGAAGTCTGGAACACTGGAGGTTTACAGAGGTATAGACCCGGGTGTGGCCCAGGGACTCCGTAGCGCCCCCTAAAGTAAAAAAATACCTTGGGCTCTATGGGGCGGTCTCATGATGAACTTTAACATACTCCTCGGACACCGTTTGTCAGATTCCTGTGATATTTGGTAGATATGATACCAAGACATTGCTCATGTCAAATTGCGAAGGGATTTTTCATACCTTTTACGAATTCAAGATGGCGGATGCATGAAATAAGAGAAAAAAATGAAAACTAGGAAATGTGGCATAACATCACACTGGATTGATAAAATCGCCTGAAACTCATACCGTTTATAGATCTTATGATTACGATGATATTCCTACACTTAATGGGCGTGGTTGCTACAGCGCCACCATCTGGCAAGGTGGAACCACTACAGAAATTGACATTAAGTGCCATGGTTGACATATACTTTGACCTACACTCACGAAATTTGGCAGGTGTGTGGGACTCCCCAAGACGAACAACTTTCATATTACATTGCATTAGCCACGCCCAACAGGAAGTGAGGTAATAAGGAGTGTAACAATTTGGACACACAGTGAACTTTAACGTACTCGTCGGACACGGTATGTCAGATTCAAGTGAAATTTGGTGTACATGACCTCTAGATGCTGGTGAAGCTAAATTGCGAACAGATTTTTGATATTTCGTAATATGTTGTAATAACAATATTATGAAATTGTATGATTTTAATAGCTCATCACGAAACAGGAAGTTTGTCATAAAATCACACTGCATTAACCGTTTGGTCTGACACCTCACAGGTTCATAGATGGTATGACTGTGATGACATCTAGACACCCCGTGGGCGTGGCTGTTATAGCGCCACCACCTGGCCAAGCAGGAAAAGTGCCAGAAATTGACTATGCTTTACCCGATTGATCTGAAACTTCACAGGTTCATAGATCATGTGCCTGTGATTATATCTAGACACCCCGTGGGCGTGGCTGTTATAGCGCCACCACCTGGCCAAGCAGGAAAAGTGCCAGAAATTGACTATGCTTTACCCGATTGATCTGAAACTTCACAGGTTCATAGATCGTGTGCCTGTGATTATATCTAGACACCCCGTGGGCGTGCCTGTTATAGCGCCACCACCTGGTCAAGCAGGAAAGGTGCTAAAAGTGCTAGTAGTCAAAAATTGTAACTTGGAAACGGTTTGACATAGCTTATCCAAACTTGGTTTATGGACTCCTGACCATGTTCTGACCACGCATAACCATGAATCGAAACTCTGTAGCGCCCCTAGTGGTCAAATATCATAACTTGGAAACGGTTTGACGTAGCTTATCCAAACTTAGCATATGGACTCTTGACCGTGTACTGACCACACAGAATCATGACTCGAAACTGTCTAGCGCCCTCTAGTGGTCAAATATGATAACTTGGGAACGGTTTGACGTAGCTTATTCAAACTTGGTATATGGACTCCTCACCATGTTCTGACCACGCATAACGATGAATCGAAACTCTCTAGCGCCCTCTAGTGGTCAAATATGATAACTTGGACACGGTTTGACGTAGCTTATCCAAACTTGGTATATGGACTCCTGACCGTGTTCTGACCACGCAAAACCATGAATCGAAACTCTCTAATGCCCCCTTGTGGTCGAAAATTATAACTTGGAAACGGTTTGACCTATCATAGCCAAAGTTGGTACTCAGACTGTGGACCACCTTCTGAACATGCAGTATGACTTATATGATTCTCTGTAGCGCCCCTACTAAGAGAAAGAGTTTAAAAGGCAGACTGAGTGAGTGTGTGACAGTGAGTGTCTGCGAGTGTAAAAAATGTGGGTGAGACAAAGATAGCACACCTGTTCCGAGTGAATGTGCCTTCACTGTGTACCATTGTTGCGATATGCGCTCTTTGCGGTGCACCTGGTGCGAGGGCCCGTCATCGCCGCTTGCGGCTTTAATTATTATTATTATTATTATTCTTTTTCTCTTAAAGAAATTGGCCATTTTGACCACTTTCCTGTGCACGAAAACTCACGAAATTTTGCACACACGTTGGGAGTGCGCGCCATTCGAGGCACACCAAGGCCATAGATCCGGGTGTGGCCCAGGGACTCCGTAGCGCCCCTACAAAAAAAAAAATACATTGGGCTCTATGGGCCGGTCACATGATGAACTTTAACATACTCCTCGGACACCGTTCGTCAGATTCCCATGAAATTTGTCAGACATGATGCCGAGATGTTGATGATGTGAAATTGCGAAGGGATTTTTCATACCTTTTACGATTTCAATATGGCGGACGAATGAATTTCGAGAAAAACTGAAAAACAGGAAAACTGTCATAACGTCGCAATGCATTGATAGAATTGTCTGAAACTCATACTGTTTATAGATCTAATGATTATGATGATATCCATTCACTTAATGGGCGTGGTTGTTACAGCGCCACCATCTGGCAAGGTGGAACCAGTACAGAAATTGACATTAAGTGCCATGGTTGACATATACTTTGAGCTACACTCACAAAATTTGGTAGGTGTGTGGGACTCCCCAAGACGAACAACTTTTGTATGACATTGCATTAGCCACGCCCAACAGGAAGTGAGGTATTAAGGCATGTAAAAATTTGGACACACATTGAACTTTAATGTACTCGTCGGACACGGTATGTCAGATTCAAGTGAAATTTGGTGTACATGACCTCTAGATACTGATGATACTAAATTGCGAACGGATTTTTGATATCTCGTACTATGTTGAAATAACAATTTTATGAAATTGTATGATTTTAATAGCTCATCATGAAACAGGAAGTGTGTCATAAAATTACACAGCATTAACTGATTGGTCTGAAACTTCACAGGTTCATAGATGGTATGACTGTGATGATATCTAGAGACCCTGGGGGCGTGGCTGTTATAGCGCCACCACCTGGCCAAGCAGGAAATGTGCCAGAAATTGACAATGCTTTACCCGATTGATCTGAAACTTCACTGGCTTATAGATAGTATGACTGTGATGATATGTAGACACCCTGTGGGCGTGCCTGTTATAGCGCCACCATCTGGTCAAGCAGGAAAGGTGCTAAAAGTGCTAGTGGTCAAAAATTATAACTTGGAAACGGTTTGACGTAGCTTATCCAAACTTAGTATTTGGACTCTTGACCGTGTACTGACCACACAGAATCATGAATTGAAACTGTCTAGCGCCCTCTAGTGGTCAAATATGATAACTTGGAAACGGTTTGACGTAGCTTATCCAAACTTGGTATATGGACTCCTGACCGTGTTCTGACCACGCATAACCAGGAATCGAAACTCTGTAGCGCCCCTAGTGGTCAAATATTATAACTTGGAAACGGTTTGACGTAGCTTATCCAAACTTAGTATATGGACTCTTGACCGTGTACTGACCACACAGAATCATGAATCGAAACTGTCTAGCGCCCTCTAGTGGTCAAATATGATAACTTGGAAATGGTTTGACGTAGCTTATCCAAACTTGGTATATGGACTCCTGACCGCGTTCTGACCACGCATAACCATGAATCGAAACTCTCTAGCGCCCTCTAGTGGTCAAATATGATAACTTGGACACGGTTTGACGTAGCTTATCCAAACTTGGTATATGGACTCCTGACCGCGTTCTGACCACGCAAAACCATGAATCGAAACTCTCTAGCGCCCTCTAGTGGTCAAATATGATAACTTGGACACGGTTTGACATAGCTTATCCAAACTTGGTATATGGACTCCTGACCGTGTTCTGACCACGCAAAACCATGAATCGAAACTCTCTAATGCCCCCTTGTGGTCGAACATTATAACTTGGAAACGGTTTGACCTATCATAGCCAAAGTTGATACACAGATTGTGGACCATCTTCTGATCATGCAGAATGACTTATGTGAATCTCTGTAGCGCCCCTACTAAGAGAAAGAGTGTAAAAGGCAGACTGAGTGAGTGTGTGACAGGGAGTGTCTGCGAGTGTAAAAAATGAGGGTGAGACAAAGACAGCACACCTGTTTCGAGTGAATGTGCCTTCACTGTGTACCATTGTTGCGGTATGCGCTCTTTGCGGTGCACCTGGTGCGAGGGCCCGTCAACGCCGCTTGCGGCTTTAATTATTATTAGGGCCCGAGCACCGAGGTGCACGAGCCCGGAACGGGCTTGTGCACCGACCGGTGCGAAGCCCTATTGCTTTTGTAAGGATTATTATTATTATTATTATTTTTTTTTTTTGTTATTCTTTTCCTCCCAAAGGAACCGGCCATTTTTGACCACCTTCCCGTGCGTGAAAAGTCACGAAATTTTGCACACACCTTGGAAGTCTGGAACACTGGAGGTATACAGAGGTATAGACCCGGGTGTGGCCCAGGGACTCTGTAGCGCCCCCTAAAGTAAAAAAATGCCTTGGGCTCTATGGGCCGGTCTCATGGTGAACTTTAACGTACTCCTCGGACACCGTTTGTCGGATGCCTATGAAATTTGGTAGACATGATGCCAAGATGTTGCTCATGTGGAATTGCGAAGGGATTTTTCATACCTTTTACGAAATCAAGATGGCGGAGGCATGAATTAAGAGAAAAACTGAAAAACAGGAAATGTGTCATAACATCGCACTGGATTGATAGAATCGTCTGAAACTCATACCGTTTATAGATCCTGTGATTACGACAATATCCATACACTTAATGGGTGTGGTTGTTACAGCGCCACCATCTGGCAAGGTGGAACCACTACAGAAATTGACATTAAGTGCCATGGTTGACATATACTTTGAGCTACATGCACGAAATTTGGTAGGTGTGTGGGACTCCCCAAGACGAACAACTTTCGCATTACATTGCATTAGCCACGCCCAACAGGAAGTGAGGTAATAAGGAGTGTAAAAATTTGGACACACAGTGAACTTTAACGTACTCGTCGGACACGGTATGTCAGATTGAAGTGAAATTTGGTGTACATGACCTCTAGATGCTGATGATGCCAAATTGCGAACGGATTTTTGATATCTCGTACTATGTTGAAATAACAATTTTATGAAATTGTATGATTTTAATAGCTCATCACGAAACAGGAAGTGTGTCATAAAATTACACAGCATTAACCGATTGGTCTGAAACTTCACAGGTTCATAGATGGTATGACTGTGATGATATCTAGACACCCCGGGGGCGTGGCTGTTATAGCGCCACCACCTGGCCAAGCAGGAAATGTGCTAGAAATTGATACTGCTTTACCCGATTGGTCTGAAACTTCACAGGTTCATAGATGGTATGACTGTGATGACATCTAGACACCCCGTGGGCGTGGCTGTTATAGCGCCACCACCTGGCCAAGCAGGAAAAGTGCCAGAAATTGACTATGCTTTAACCGATTGATCTGAAACTTCACTGGTTCATAGATGGTATGACTGTGATGATTTCTAGACGACCCGTGGGCGTGCCTGTTATAGCGCCACCATCTGGTCAAGCAGGAAATGTGCCAGAAATTGACAATGCTTTACCCGATTGATCTGAAACTTCACTGGTTCATAGATGGTATGACTGTGATGATATCTAGACACCCCATGGACATGCCTGTTATAGCGCCACCACCTGGTCAAGCCGGAAATGTGCCAGAAATTGACAATGCTTTACCCGATTGCCCCTAGTGGTCAAATATTATAACTTGGAAACGGTTTGATGTAGCTTATCCAAACTTAGTATATGGACTCCTGACCATGTTCTGACCACGCATAATCATGAAACGAAACTCTGTAACGCCCCTAGTGGTCAAATATTATAACTTGGAAACGGTTTGACGTAGCTTATCCAAACTTAGTATATGGACGCTTGACCGTGTACTGACCACACAGAATCATGAATCGAAACTGTCTAGCGCCCTCTAGTGGTCAAATATGATAACTTGGGAACGGTTTGACGTAGCTTATTCAAACTTGGTATATGGACTCCTGACCGTGTTCTGACCACGCATAATGATGAATCGGAACTCTCTAGCGCCCTCTAGTGGTCAAATATGATAACTTGGACACGGTTTGACGTAGCTTATCCAAACTTGGTATATGGACTCCTGACCGTGTTCTGAACACGCAAAACCATGAATCGAAACTCTCTAATGCCCCCTTGTGGTTGAACATTATAACTTGGAAACGGTTTGACCTATCATAGCCAAAGTTGGTACTCAGACTGTGGACCACCTTCTGAACATGTAGTATAACGTGAATCTCTGTAGCGCCCCTACTAAGAGAAAGAGTTTAAAAGGCAGACTGAGTGAGTGTGTGACAGTGAGTGTCTGCGAGTGTAAAAAATGAGGGTGAGACAAAGATAGCACACCTGTTCCGAGTGAATGTGCCTTCACTGTGTACCATTGTTGCGATATGCACTCTTTGCGGTGCACCTGGTGCGAGGGCCCGTCATCGCCACTTGTGGCTTTAATTATTATTATTTTTCTTCCCCTGGAACCGGCCATTTTTGACCCCTTTCCCGTGCATGAAAACTCACGAAATTTTGCACACACCTTGGAAGTCTGGAACACTGGAGGTTTACAGAGGTATAGACCCGGGTGTGGCCCAGGGACTCCGTAGCGCCCCCTAAAAGTAAAAAAATACCTTGGGCTCTATGGGGCGGTCTCATGATGAACTTTAACATACTCCTCGGACACCGTTTGTCAGATTCCTGTGAAATTTGGTAGATATGATACCAAGACATTGCTCATGTCAAATTGCGAAGGGATTTTTCATACCTTTTACGAATTCAAGATGGCGGATGCATGAAATAAGAGAAAAAATGAAAAATAGGAAATGTGGCATAACATCACACTTGATTGATAAAATCGCCTGAAACTCATACCGTTTATAGATCTTATGATTACCACGATATCCATTCACTTACTGGGCGTGGTTATTACAGCGCCACCATCTGGCAAGGTGGAACCACTACAGAAATTGACATTTAGCTCCATGGTTCACATATACTTTGAGCTACATGCACGAAATTTGGTAGGTGTGTGGGACTCCCCAAGACGAACAATTTTTGTATTACATTGCATTAGCCACGCCCAACAGGAAGTGAGGTAATAAGGAGTGTAAAAATTTGGACACACAATGAACTTTAACGTACTCGTCGGACACGGTATGTCAGATTGAAGTGAAATTTGGTGTACATGACCTCTAGATGCTGATGATGCCAAATTGCGAACGGATTTTTGATATCTCGTATTATGTTGAAATAATAATTTTATGAAATTGTATGATTTTAATAGCTCATCACGAAACAGGAAGTGTGTCATAAAATTACACAGCATTAACCGATTGGTCTGAAACTTCACAGGTTCATAGATGGTATGACTGTGATGATATCTAGACACCCCGGGGGCGTGGCTGTTATAGCGCCACCACCTGGCCAAGTAGGAAAAGTGCTAGAAATTGATACTGCTTTACCCGATTAATCTGAAACTTCACTGGCTTATAGATAGTATGACTGTGATGACATCTAGACACCCCGTGGGCGTGGCTGTTATAGCGCCACCACCTGGCCAAGGTAGGAAAAGTGCCAGAAATTGACTATACTTTACCCGATTGATCTGAAACTTCACAGGTTCATAGATCGTGTGCCTGTGATGATATCTAGACACCCCGTGGGCGGTGCCTGTTATAGCACCACCACCTGGTCAAGCAGGAAAGGTGCTAAAAGTGCTAGTGGTCAAAAATTATAACTTGGAAACGGTTTGACATAGCTTATCCAAACTTGGTTTATGGACTCCTGACCGTGTTCTGACCACGCATAACCATGAATCGAAACTCTGTAGCGCCCCTAGTGGTCAAATATTATAACTTGGAAACGGTTTGACGTAGCTTATCCAAACTTAGTATATGGACTCTTGACCGTGTACTGACCACACAGAATCATGAATCGAAACTGTCTAGCGCCCTCTAGTGGTCAAATATGATAACTTGGGAACGGTTTGACGTTGCTTATTCAAACTTGGTATATGGACTCCTGACCGTGTTCTGACCACGCAAAACCATGAATCGAAACTCTCTAATGCCCCCTTGTGGTCGAACATTATAACTTGGAAACGGTTTGACCTATCATAGCCAAAGTTGGTACTCAGACTGTGGACCACCTTCTGAACATGCAGTATGACTTATGTGAATCTCTGTAGCGCCCCTACTAAGAGAAAGAGTTTAAAAGGCAGACTGAGTGAGTGTGTGACAGTGAGTGTCTGCGCGTGTAAAAATGAGGGTGAGACAAAGATAGCACACCTGTTCCGAGTGAATGTGCATTCACTGTGTACCATTGTTGCGATATGCACTCTTTGCGGTGCACCTG
>JAODXP020009550.1:10000-14159 GCA_027497455.2 Sardinella longiceps | reverse complement strand
ACCTCTTCATCTGAGCAATGTCTCTGGAGACAGAGAGGAGGGCTTCATCAACCACCGCAACACACACACACACACACACACCTCTTCATCTGAGCAATGTCTCTGGAGACAGAGAGAGGGCTTCATCAACACCGCAACACACACACACACACACACACACACACACACACACACACACACACACACACACACACACACACACCTCTTCATCTGAGCAATGTCTCTGGAGACAGAGAGGAGGGGCTTCATCAACCACCGCAACACACACACACACACACACACACACACCTCTTCATCTGAGCAATGTCTCTGGAGACAGAGAGGAGGGGCTTCATCAACCACCGCAACACACACACACACACACACAAAGACCCCGCCGATGGACACTAAACCCATTTAGTCTAAAGTCTCACACAAAGGTCTTTCCAGTCTTCCATTGAAGCCCTGAAGAAGGTCGTACGCGACCGAAACGCGTCGACTGGTCCATTTCCTTAATAAAGGACTTTTTATACGGCAGAGTGCCTCACATCTCCTCTCTTTTCCTGAATAGATTTTCTTTTTGATCCTGAAGAGCACCTGACCCTGGATATTTATCTTCACCCACTGAAGCAATCACCTTTTTCCTCCTCTTTTTCTCCTTCCATTCTTATTGTACTTGTTTAACCTGTGGCCTGATAGACACACACACACACACACACACAGACACACACATCTTATTGTACTTGTTTAACCTGTGGCCTGATAGACACACACACACACACACACACACACACATCTTATTGTACTTGTTTAACCTGTGGCCTGATAGACACACACACACACACACACACACACACACACACAGACACACACATCTTATTGTACTTGTTTAACCTGTGGCCTGATAGACACACACACACACACACATCTTATTGTACTTGTTTAACCTGTGGCCTGATACTGACACAGCAAAACATATTAGCATTATTTACTTTCAATTAGTTAGCTACAGCGGTGGGAAAATTTGTTCTTAACATTCTCTCTCTCTCACACACACACACACACACACACACACACAGAGATGAGACTGCAATGTCTCCCAGTATGGGCCTTCCCTATGTGTCATTCATCTCACTCATCTAAACACACACACACACACACACACACACACACACACACACACACACACACACACACACACACAGATGAAGCTGCAGTGTCACCCAGTAGAGAAGCCTGTGCTGGCCTTCCCCTAGTGTCATTCACCTCACTCATCTAAACACACACACACACACACACACACACACACACACACACACACACACACTCTCTTCAGTGAGACTGAGTGGAAAACTACCAGTCAGAAATCCCCGTTGTTTATCTTTTTATCTCTGTGGTTTAGAGCCTTCACTTGGAATTGATACCTATCATTGCACACACACACACACACACACACAAAGCAGTCTGTTCTTCATAACACCACACTCCAAGCCTTGCTGAACTTACTCTGCACTCCTTTCCTTATCTATCACTCACACACACACACACACACACACACACACACACACACACACACACAGAGGCATGACACCTTGCTGAATTTACTCTGCTCTCCTTTCCCTTCTTAACACACACACACACACACCCTGTGGTGCCCTTAAAACAATGGTTTTGTGATGATCATATGAATCTAGAGCCATCAGCAGCTCTTGCAACAGTACGATGCTGGAATGATGACAAACCATTGCTTTAGGGTCTCCACAGACTGTGTGAGAGTGTGTGTGTGTGTGTGTGTGTGTGTGTGTGTGTGTGTGTGTGTGTGTGTGTGAGTGAGAGAGAGAGTGTGTGTGTGTGTTAAATTGGGAGAGAGCAATAAGGCTATGCTTGAATTATGTCTGTGTGTGTGTGTGTGTGTGTGTGTGTGTGTGTGTGTGTGTGTGTGTGTGTGTGTGTGTGTGTGTGTGTTTCCACCATGTCCAAATCAGTAACTGTTGCCATGTTCAGGTTTGGCCTTTTTGGTTGGCTCAAACTTGTCTGTCCTACATTCTCTCCTTAGCAACAGCCATTAGTGACCTGGAACTCCAGACAGATTCTCGGCCCACCTGCTTTCCCTCACCTGTCCTTCATGCCCACCTGTCCAATAACCCCGCCCACTTCCTCCTCACCTGCCCCCATAACCCCGCCTCTTCCTCCTCACCTGCCCCACAACCCCGTCCTCTTCTCCCCTGCCCCATAACCCCGCCCCCTTCCTCCTCACCCCTCATCATCACTGCTGGTGTCATCATCAGAGTCACTCCCACTGTCATCCTCGTCATCCCTCTGCATGGACACTTCCTGTTTAGGCTCCTCCTCTTCCTGTTCCGCAGACGACGCCTCCTCGGCTGCTTTCCTCTTTCTGCCAATTCCTGCAGCAACATGGACACACAGTTACAAATCAAATCTAATTTAACACACACACACACACACACACACACACACACACCTTTTGTATACACACACGCAGAAGGTGTTTGTCCAATTCCACACACACACACACAGATTATTATGTGTCAAATCTAATTTAACACACACACACACAAACCTTTTGTATACACACGCAGAAGGTGTGTGTCCAATTCCATACACACACACACACACACGCTTACCTGTGGTGGTCTGTTTGTTCTGCAGTATCTGTGTCTGTCTGATCTCCTTCAAAGCATCAGTCTCCTCATCCAGCTCGAGCTCAGAGAAGATGCCCTACAGCACAACACAGGAGTGATAGGAACACAAACACACACACACACACACACACACACACACACACACACACACACACACACACTCACTAATATCAGGCACTAAGCATCATCAAGTCTCCTCATCCAACTCAGAGAAAATTCCAATATATATTCCTATATAGCATTACATACAGAGGATTGGGAGACTAAGTGAAACACACACACACACACACACACACACACACACACACACACCCCAAACCCAAACACACACACACACACACACACACACACACACACACACACACACACACACACACACACACACGCAGGTCTCCCTGATAACTACCTGATGATATCTATTACTAACTCATCAGGGCCCCCTGGTGGTCCAAGTTAAACACAGCAACACAGACTGTTTAATGATTGGATGATTCCGCAGGAAATCAGCAACAGCTCATCCCAACCAAATGAGTGTATTAGTGCCAGAGGCTAGCAATAGTGCTGGGGTGGGCTAGAACTGTGGCTGAGTGGCTCTGCAGACCAGCAGACTCCTGACGCCCTCAGGCCAGAGTCAATCTGTGTCTCTGTGTCTGTGTGCACGCGCAGAGTCACACTGTGTGTGTGTGTGTGTGTGTGTGTGTGTGTGTGTGTGTGTGTGAAGCCGTTCTCACACACCAATCCAATATAAACACACTCCATAGTCTGGCTCCATTCAACTGCCTCTGGGTCTTCTGGCCATACAAGGAGTTTAACAACCACTTTAAGCATGCAGATTTAGTAGTGTGAGTGTGTGTGACAGTTTGTTTGTGAATGTTAGTTTGTTTACAAGTGTGAGTTTGAGAGAGTGTGTGTGTGTGTGTGTGTGTGTGTGTGTGTGTGTAAACATGCATGTGTATGTATGTGTGTGAGTTTGAGTGTGTGTGTAAACATGCGTATGTATGTATGTATGTGAATGTGTGAGTTTGAGTGTGTGTGTGTAAACATGCATGTGTATGTATGGGAGTGACTGTGTGAGTTTGTGTGTGTGTGTGTATGTGTGTGTTTGTGTGTGTGTGTGTGTGTGTCCAACCTTGCTGAACCACATGGTGGTCTCTCGTTCCTTCTTCTCGCCTTGGCCCTCCAGACTGACCAGCAGTTCGTTGCCCTGACCTTCCTCCTCCTCTTCTTCCTCAGGGGCACTGAAGGTCACCCTACAGCCAATCAGCACACAGAACAGACCATCAGCAGCCAATCAGCTTTTGGGAAAGGGAGCCCAGCGAGGCCCGGAGTGCCAGAACGCAACTCCCACATCTCTCTAGCCAGGGAGGCGGGATATAAACAGGAAGGGATAGCAGGACAGACAGGAAGTGATGTAGTACCGTTTCTTGGGCTTCTTCTGGTCCAGTTCCTTCTCCTTCTGCTCCACCTCCTCCATGTCGTCGGAGTCCAGGTCGGACGCCAGCGAGATCTTGTCCTCT
>JAODXP020009550.1:0-5000 GCA_027497455.2 Sardinella longiceps | reverse complement strand
GGCCTGGGCACAGGAACACCAGGGGGGGAGCAGGGGGGATTGGGGGGGGGGCAGAGAGGATGGGGAGGGGACAGACAGGGTGGGGGGGGGTTTAGAGAGGATTGGGGGTGGGATTGGGGGGGCAGAGAGGATGGGGAGGGGACAGACAGGGGTGGGGGGGGCATATGATGGAGGTGCAGGGGAGGCAGGAAGGATGGGGGGGGTGTGGGACAGGGAGGATGGGGGGGGGGGGTGTGGGACAGGGAGGATGGGGGGGTGTGGGACAGGGAGGATGGGGGGGGGGGATGTGGGACAGGGTGGATGGGAAGGGAAAAACATACATGATATAAGACAAACACAAACAGCGGTTTCGTTTAATACATGTCTCAGGAGTTTAAGTCACACCTGCATGCATTTCTCAATAATAGCCTACATGCACATGACAGACCAGCATCTCAATAGCTTTAGAGGCACCTGACCCGTCAGCAACGCTCGTCGTTTATGCTCACATCAACCAGTCACAACCGTGAATCTTTGTGGCAGCCAGCGTTGTCCTATCAAAACACAGCGTCAAAAGATTCACGGTTGTGACTGGCTGTTCTGAGCGTTAACACCGAGCGTTGCCGTTGGCCTGCCGCCCCGTCTGAATGATCCATTAGACTGCATACTCTACATCTGAATGGTCTGCATCTCAAATAACCACAAATGCACCCTAGCCAGAGTAAGGACACTCCTCCCAATCTTATACGCATTGGGTTTCTATCTCAAATAAGCCCATATGCAGATTATGCACCCTAGATAGAGTAAGGACACTCTTACCCACCATTACATGCATCAGGTCTGCATCTCAATTAAGTCCATATGCACCCTAGATAAAGTAAGGACACACTTCCCTACTCTTATATGTATCAGATCTGCACTTCAAATAACCCAATATGCAGATTTTGAACCCTAGGCAGGGTAAGGACGCTCTTCCCCACCTGTCTGCATTTCTCTGTGGTGATGTCCTCCTGCAGGGCCACCACATTGGGGATGGGTTTGATGGGCACCAGATCCACGCCTGCAGCAGGAACAGCAACAATCACATAAGTTAATCCGGATAGAAACACAAACACTAGCATACATTGTACTAATTTATGTGTCGGATGGATAATTCAACAAATGTGATGATTGAAAGTTTAGTGAAACCTTCAAAGAGTGCCATGAGGGCCTGTCTCTATGTCTAAATGTTGTGATGTGAGGTCTGTCTTGGTATGTTTCTTTTCGTTTTTTATCTATTTATTCTGTATGTACATTTTATGAGATATGGACCCTGGTTTTGGTGTCTGAAATAAATAATTGATTGATTGGTGTCCTAACACCCCCCTCTAGAAACAACACATTGGTTTACCGTCACTGTGATCTGAGGAAAATGAACTACAAACTTATTGCATCAAAGAATTAGTCAAACCAAAACAAAGATAATTTCAACACAGACTCACCTATGATGAGGCTAGACACTGGCATAAACTTTGATGCCACCTGCAACCTGAGGGCAGAAACAGACGTATTCTTACAATGCACACGAGTCGACCACTAACTCCAGTAAGGAATCACTAATACTTAACATGACCAATGTTTGTAACTCTTCAAGGCTTTGGAAAAGGTAGCTATTATCAGGTCACCGATAAAACATCACTATTTACAACTGGAGAACTGATTCCAATAACATCTTCGCAGGTAATAAAGTTATAACGTTAGCAGGCGCAGGTTACGGGGCTGCCAGCCCGACTTACCATCCTCCAGGCGCGGCACAGAGATCGACGAGTGCCCGGGCCTTCTGCAGAAACTGGAACTTTCTGTTAAGTTGGATGAGCTTAAAGGACGAACGCGATCTGTATCCTATAAGGAAATAACAAAGTAGTGAGTAAGAAAGATGTCAACACACGACACCTCCAAAGCTACATCGTTAGCAACCACTGTTATGGTTTGCATTCACGTTACCATTAACCTTAACGTAGGGAATGGTGGGTTTAAAATTAACTTGAGGTGTTCAAAATGCTCACGTTATGAGTGACAGCGCTGTCATGTCAAATATAACTTTAGTAGACACCACACGTCCCCAGACTTCAAGTTCAGCAAGCGTTATTACACGTTAGCAATCTAGCAATGTGTAATGTGCAACCACAGATGGTCTGTGTAGCAACAACTATAAAAGTTAAATCCTTACCTGTCTCTTTTGCCAAATGGTAGAACTTATCTTTTCTGGTCTTTCCAAGTTTGAGTTTTTTACCCATTTTGAATGCTACTAACAAAAGCCCGAGACACTTTCACCAGGCTGACCAGACGCTTATCAAAAACACAACACGTGTGTCTGGCTGACTGGCGCAGAAAAGATTACGTCACAACACGCTTTAAAGTCTTCCTCTGCGGTTGCTCCAAGTCTGTTTTTCAACTGCAGTCATCTTACTACCGCCACCTGCAGACGGTTAATATACTGCAAATCATGCTGTTGTCCTTGACTTGTTTGATATCCATTTGTTTGATATTACAGCAACAATAATATTATCTGGGCATAATAGACCATATTTACAAGAAAGAATACACGACACACATTTCATATCCATTCAAGTATATTCTTTATTGAAACATCATACAACCATGTTCATATGGACAGCATTGGTTAGGGTTAGGCCTATGAAGGCCTATGAGAAAATGTCGAATTTGTACTTCTGCAAACAATTATGATGATGCAAATTCTGTTTTTGAACATTTTCCTGCTTTTTTTTTTTTTTTTTTTTTTTCATGATTATGCAAATTGTATTTTTAAACATTTTCTAGCTTTTGTTTTTTTTTTGTTTTTGTTTTTTTTCCCCAGTTTGATTTAAATGTAATTTGAATACTTTTTAAAATGATGTTCCCCTCTTCTAATCAGCATATAAGACCACATTCCTCTGTTTACCCTCCAGTGTGGATCATGGCAGCATGGGTCACATCCCAACAGTTATGAGTTCCGCAGAATTAATAGAAATATTATCCCACATTTTCATCATGGATATTTTACTAGCTGCGTTTGAAAAGCCAATACTGAAGGAAGGGCCTGGCAGAAAGAGAGCTAGCCTAGCAAAGCCTAAAGCATGGCTCTGATCTTACAGTGATTTTGGTTGTCAGTCTGTGTACTAGGCTGTACTCTGTACTTTGTCAACTGTAGACTGTAACTGTGCATCTAAATAGCTTGATTAGCCGCCCTGTTAGCCCTGCCACTGTATACTGAATATCCCCCAGAGTAAGGGTGCAGCTTGAGTTCTGCTATATCCAGGTTCCCAGGCTCCAAAAGGCGTTTCCTGGACTGGGCGGAGCCAAGGGTTCAAAAGTCAGAGGTCAAGTGCAGTAGTTCCAGAGGATTTGTGGACTCAGGGGTCGGAGACTTCTTCAAGTGTGTGTGGAGTTCGGAGAGGAGAATTCAGACAGTTTACTTCATGGAGTAAGAAAGGTCACAAGGAGTGTTTCTCAAAGTCGAGGAAGCATGCTTGGAAGGAAGCATGCTTGGAACTGCTTTTTCAAGCATTCCACGTCATTGTCAGTCGTCAAGTACTGTTCCAAAGTCAAGCATCCTTCTAAATTCTAGTGAGGACAGAGGCTTTTGTTCATAGATTTTTCGAGGATGCACTGATGGAACCTCGTTTTTGAAGTGTACGACTTCCAAGGCCAGTGTGCTACCTAGGTAACATTCTCGACTTTGAGAAACACTCCTCTTAAAATGTGTGTGGAGTTCGGAGAGGAAAATTCAGACAGTTTACTTCATGGAGTAAGAGAGGTCACAAGGTGAGAGGTCAAATCCAATGGCTGTTATGAGGATGCGAGGAGCAAGGGCAGGCACTTCCTGGAGTGGGCGGGGCTTGGAGGTGAAAGGTCAGAAGGGGCGGTTCCTGGAGCGTGTGTTGATCAGGCCCAGCACAGAGAAAGCACTCGCTGCAGCCGTCACCAGGCTAATGGCCCCAATAGCTCTGGTTGCCTACGGATAACACACACACACACACACATGCACACACGCACACACACGCACACACACATATGCACACACACACACACACACACATACATGCACACACATACATATGCACACACACACACACACGCACGCACACACGCAACAACACACAAAGGGAAGTTGGAAACAGAGTCAGTCACAGGGGGCCAGGATAATTTTACAGTGTGTGTGTGTGTGTGTGTGTGTGTGTGTGAGTGTGCGTGTGTGTGAGACAAACCTGCTATGAATCACTTTACCCATAATGCAGCAGTGTGTCTGTGTGTGTGTGTGTGTGTGTGTGTGTGTGTGTGTGTGTGTGTCTATGTGTGTGTGTGAGACAGACCTGCTCTGAAACACCTTGCTAGTATCACAGCAGTGTGTTGTATGTGTGTGTGTGTGTGTGAGACAGACCTGCTCTGAAACTCTTCCCCGTATTGCAGCAGTGTGTGTTGTGTGTGTGTGTGTGTGTGTGTGTGTGTGTGTGTGTGTGTGTGAGAGAGAGACAGACCTGCTCTGAAACACCTTCCCAGTATCGCAGCAGTGTGTGTGTGTGTGTGTGTGTGTGTGTGTGTGTGTGTGTGTGTGTGTGTGTGTGTGACAGACCTGCTCTGAAACACCTTCCCCGTATCGCAGCAGTGTGTTGTAGTGTGTGTGTGTGTGTGTGTGTGTGTGTGTGTGTGTGTGTGTGTGTATGTGTGTGTGTGACAGACCTGATCTGAAACACCTTCCAAGTATCACAGCAGTGTGTTGTATGTGTGTGTGTGTGTGTGTGTGTGTGTGACAGACCTGCTCTGAAACACCTTCCCCGTATCGCAGCAGTGTGTTGTATGTGTGTGTGTGTGTGTGTGTGTGTGACAGACCTGCTCTGAAACACCTTCCCCGTATCGCAGCAGTGTGTTGTATGTGTGTGTGTGTGTGTGTGTGTGTGTGTGTGTGTGAGACAGACCTGCTCTGAAACACCTTCCCCGTATCGCAGCAGTGTGTTGTATGTGTGTGTGTGTGTGTGTGTGTG
>JAODXP020009549.1:0-14528 GCA_027497455.2 Sardinella longiceps | reverse complement strand
TCCGGAGGTCACGTGACCAAGATGGCAGCTTAGAAGAAAAGCTCCTAAACCGTGAGCTATATTTCTTTAAAAAATACCCTTACAAGCTTTCAACAACCATTCATAAAGACGCAGTGAGGTATGTCAAAGTCGACGGCAGTTAAGCAGTGGGATATTTTTGGCCGTGGACGCAGACAAAGTAAAATTTCTCAACTGAGTTCATCCAGCGTGCCAGAAACAGATGCTAGTATGGAGGTGCTAAGTGAGCTAAAATCATTACGGTCGGATTTTGGGACAAAGTTGGATAATATTGACACAAAACTGGCCGGAATGTCAAATGCTTTGACTGCTCTGGAGGGCAAAGTGACAGAGATGAAACAAGACGTTTTGACAGTCACAGCACGTGTCGAAGAAGCCGAAACTCGCATTGACCAGACCGAGAGGGCGCTAGAAAAAGTTGAGACAGCTTTGGAAGCAGCTACCAAGCGAATCACTTTCCTTGAGGCAAAAACGGATGACCTAGAGAACCGGGGGAGGAGAAAGAATCTGCGCATATTTGGTTTAAAAGAAGGAGCGGAGGGAGACCAAACACTCCTCAACTTTATGACGGATATGCTGCCAAAATGGTTGGAATTGACACCTGAAAAAACATTCGTACTGGAGCGGGTTCATCGCACATTGGCCTCAAGGAAGCCAAACCAAAACAGAGCGGTGCTGGTTCGCTTCCAAAGTTTCCAAGACAAGGAACTTGTATACCGGATGACAAGAAAACAAGAGGTCAAGCACGATGGGGCCAAGATTACATTTGCTCAAGATCTCTCCGCTGAGACGATACGCATCTGACGGGGGTTCCACCCGATTATACAGTTGTTTGTCGACATCAACGCCTTCCGCGGATTTTTGCACAATCCCTGCAGACTTAAGATCTTCTACAACGGGAAGGTGCGTGCGTTTTCAACACCACAGGAAGCCGAAGAATTCTATAAAACCATCCCAATACAAGCAGCAGCAGCGACAGGAGAGGATCCTATGAGTGAGTGACATTTCAGGCGAGTCTGGTGCAAACAGGTGGACATTAGATGTAGCCAAATCAGAACAGGTGATGTTTTAGATTTTCTTTCTGACAAATGCGGAGGCTACACTGAAGGTGCGGATTGTTTTATTTTCCTTTTCTCTATTAGCCTATATTGTAGGCTATTGTGTTGTTCAAAGGCTACAATTAATGTAATTTCATTTCAACGTTTTCGTATAAGACTGGTTGAAAGCAAGTCTTTAAAATAAGTGACATTTTTGATAAGGGTTCATTGCATTCAGTGTGCAAACGGTTTTGGATATGGTTGGAGGGCTGTGTGTTCACGTTGATAGTTGATCTTCAAACTGTAGATCAGCGTTCTCCAAATCCACTTTGAATCTGTGGGAGGGGTAGGCGTTTCATAATGGAAATGCTAATGTTCAGTGAGGGGTTGTTTATTTTGGGTTCAGAGTTTGGTGTGTGTGAGTGTTTGAGTGTGTGTGTGAACTTGCATCTTTCTAATAGGTTTTCCCTTTTTTCTGATTTTATTTTATTCTTTCTTTTTATTTACATTACTAGTGTCCCAGTTGGAGACATATTTAAATGGAAAAGACTAAACAGGAAAATAGTTTAATAGCTAACATAACAAGTTGGAATGTTAGGGGATTGAGGAAAATAACTAAATTAAAACAGGTATTAAACAGGATAAAAGACCTAAAATCTAAGATTGTTTTCATACAAGAATCACATCTGACCGCAACAGATATGCAAAGGTTAACCAAAAGATGGCCTGGTCAGGTCTTTCATGCTTCACTCAGTAGTCAGGCTAGAGGGGTTATTACTCTTATACACAAATCGATACCATTCCAGACAACAAAACTCATCAGAGATCCAAATGGGAGATACATTATAGTACAAGTCAGTATCATGTCACAAAAACTAAACCTTATTAATATATATGGTCCCAATGATGATGACCCGTCCTTTTTTGAAAATCTATTCTTAACTGTGTCTACTCTGGAGGGCCTATACATCATAGGAGGAGACTTTAACTGTACCCTAGACCCAGTTTTAGATAGATCTACTCAAACTGACAGCTCCCATTCAAGAACCAGAAATATATTACATAATTATATACAAGACCTTAGATTATATGACATCTGGAGGGTTAGTAATCCTAACAACCGTGAATATTCATGTTACTCTAGCACATATAAAACTCACTCACGAATTGATTATTTTTTTAATATCTATAGAGTTACAACCTCAAGTTAAAAAATGCTGGTATAATAGCATTGTAATTAGTGATCATGCAGCAGTGTCTATGGAAGTCCTATTGGGAAAGATTGGGTATTGTCCAAAAAGATGGAGATTACAATCATTTTTGTTGAAGGATCCAGACTTTGTTAAATTTATGGAAAACTGTATACACATGTATTTTGAATTAAATAAGGATGAAACTACAGCTAGTATCAGATGGGAAGCTTTCAAGGTATACATAAGGGGAGAAATTATAAGCTACTCTAGTAACAAAAATAAGCAATACAGACAAGAAATACAGTCATTAGAAAAACAAATAAAAAAAATAGAGAGTGAATTCTATCATGACCAAGATCCTAAAAAATTACAAAACCTAAATGCCATGAGAGCTAAATATGATAAACTGACAGCTGAAAGAGTGGCTAGGAATTTAATGTGGACTAAACAAGCATATTATGATCAAGGAGAAAAAGCTGGCAAATTACTGGCCTGGCGACTCAAGAAAATACAGGCTGACAGAACTATTCATAGTATCAAGACAAAAAACGGCAACTTAACAATTGACCCCACAGAGATTAATGATAACTTTAGAGAATTTTATAAGCTTCTGTACAAATCAGAATATAATGGAAATGAAGAAGCTCAGAATACTTTTCTTGACCAATTACAATTACAGACATTATCAGAGGAGGATAAAACAATGCTGGATAGTCCATTAACAATAGAAGAACTTTTGGAGGCTGTAGGTGACATGAATAGTGGTAAAGCACCTGGGCCAGATGGGTTGCCAATAGAATTTTATAAAGAATTTAAAAGTAAATTGGCCCAGCCTCTTCTAGACATGTATAATGAATCATATGAATTGGGAATGTTGCCAGACTCATTGAGAATAGCCACTGTAACTCTTATATTAAAACCTAACAAACCCCCAACTGAATGTTCCTCCTACAGGGGAATAAGTCTCATGGAATGTGACACTAAGATATTATGTAAGGCTCTTGCCAGGAGACTAGACAAATATTTACCTAAATTAATAAATAATGATCAACAAGGTTTTGTCAGAAATGGACAGGGATATCACAATATCAGACGGGTCCTGAATATATTATATGAAAAACATAACACTAAAGACACTGCAATGTTATCTCTAGATGCACGCCAAGCATTTGATAGAATAGAATGGAACTATCTCCTAGAATTACTTCCAAGATATGGGTTGGGTGAGTCATTCCTCCAATGGATTCGCCTACTATATACAAATCCTACAGCGCAAATTCTAACTAATGACAATGTTTCAAAACCATTTAACCTACAGCGATCAACCAGACAGGGATGCCCTTTATCACCACTACTTTTTACATTAGCAATAGAACCTCTGGCTGTAGCGGCAAGAACACATGAAGGTATATCAGGCATAAGAATTGGTGGAAGAGAACACCTTATTTCTTTATTTGCAGATGACATTATATTTTTTTTGACAGATTTGAACAAGAGCATCCAATACCTGACTAGATTATTAGAAGACTTTGGAAAATTTTCTGGTTATGAAATTAATAATTCTAAATCTGTATTAATGTTTCTCAATGAGGAAGAGAGGAAGAACCCCACAGTAACAACACCTTTTACAACAACTAGTGAAGGTTTCAAGTATCTGGGTGTTAAAATTACTCCAGATCTTAATAAAATAATCTCATCAAACTACGACCCCTTGACAGATCAGGTCACCCAATTTTTAAACCGATGGTCTGGTTTGCCTATATCTATGATGGGACGAATTAATGTTATAAAAATGTCAATTTTACCTAAATTCCTGTACCTTTTCCAAACACTTCCTCTACCATTACCAACATCGTTTTATGATAATTTAACTAAGTTGTTTAATCAGTTTATCTGGAACAACAGGAAAGCAAGACTTCGCCTAAAATTGCTATATCAGCCATATGAGAGAGGGGGACTACAGTTTCCTAATCTCAGGTGGTACTATATGGCTGCCCAGTTAACATCAGCTACACATTATTTTTGTCCATCACCTCCATCTTGGGTAAGCATTGAACGAGAATCAGTACCATTGTCCTTACATAGCTATATATACTCCTCAGATGAAAGAAGACTGAAAAAACAAACAAAAAATCCTTTCCTGAAAAACACAATTTTAGTGTGGCATGCTGCACACAAACACATGGGGGACTCTCCAGTAATCTCTCAATTCACCCCAATCTGGAGTAATGAACAGTTCACTCCTGGGAAAAAAGATGGGGGTTTAAATTATGGCATGCAAAAGGTATACAGAGAGTGATAGATTTATATATGGATGGAGTGTTGCTAACCTTCAGACAATTGTGTGAAAAATATCAAATCCCTTCAAAGCACTTCTATAAATATCTACAGTTAAAACATTTCATCTCATCCAGATACAAACAGATTACACACGTCCCACCGTTATCAAAAATAGAAGAAGTCTCCCTTGGCCGTATGGGAAGGAAACACTTACTTTCTATCTATTATAACCTGCTTATATCTACTTCTAAAGAATCTGCAATGGACAGGTTAAATGCCTGGAGAGATGACATACAAGAAGACATAACTGAAGTGGATTGGAAGGCGGCCTGTTTAAAGGCACAAGTACAGACAATAAATACAAGGTCTAAACTCCTCCAATATAAATGGTTAATGAGAACATATATGACCCCTGTCAAACTTCATCATATGTCTGGCAACATTCCAGACACTTGTAGCAAATGTAAAGATAACAAGGGAACCCTTGTTCATTGTATGTGGGAATGTCCATTGATTCAGAAGTTTTGGAATGATGTTATAAATTGTCTGTCAGAGACCTTTCATTTCAACATACCACTGAATGCTAAGCTATGTATACTTGGGATCTATCCATTGAACTTTATACAAATGCAAAGAAAGACAAGACTGATGGACTTTGGACTTCTACAAGCCAGGAGGGTGATTGCACTTAATTGGAAAAGTGTAGACGCTCCTTCAATGAAACATTGGGTAAAGGAACTCTCAGATTGCCTTGGACTGGAAAGATTAACGTATATTGCTAAGGGAAAACAGAAAGAGTTTCATCATCTCTGGGAACCATATATGAGCATTATAGAGTCTGAGATGTAATGTTCATTTATCCTAAGTTGTTCTGTATCTTTATTTATGTTTTATTTTATTTTTTGATTATTATTATTATTATATTTTTAATTGGGATCCTTATTATATTGGAATACATTATTTCAAATGTGAAATATTTTCTAAGCTAAGTTGTACATATGTGAAATTTGCAAGTTTAGCCTAGGTGTGTGTGTGTGTGTGTGTGTGTGTGTGTATGTGTGAGTTTGGTTGGGAGTGGGGGGTGGTGGGGTGGGAGTGGGGGATGGTGGGTGGGCGTGGGGTTTATCTGTACATGTTATATTTTGAATTGTTATTAAACAATGCAAAAAATCAATAAATATATTGGGAAAAAAAAATTCAAATCAAAAAAAAAAAAAAAAAAAAAAAAAAAAAATGCTGATTAGTACTCCATTATTAAATAATTTAATCACAACCAGCCTGAAATGGTCTTGTTGTTTTATTTGGCAAGACTCATTTTTGTAACGAGTAGTTTAAGTTTTTCAGGAACCTCACTTTATGGCAACTCTCCAATGAACAGAAATCTCATTTTAAAATGCAGAGTATTTGTGTGTGGACTGACACCTCTACCTCAATTTCAGTTTCATTTAATTCAACAAGCTTTATTGCCATGACCATTCACACAGAAACAGTGTTGCCAAAGCATCTAGTGTAAAAGCAAAACAAGTAAAGCATCAAAATATCCATCATATGTAACCATCCTGTGAAGTAAACATAAACAAACAAATGCACATATTCACACACATGCCACAACACACACACACACACACACACACACACACACACACACACACACACACACCACCCACGCGTATATGGGTGTCATCACACACACTCTCCCTCTCTCTCTCATTCACACACACACACACACACACACACATACACACTTAAGTATATCATGTATACTAAAATAAAATAATAATGCCTTTCTCTCTCCTCCTGTTGCCCACAGAGAAGCTGTTTGGAGAGTTCCTGAGCTGGGACCTGAAGGAGGCGCTGTCTCACCTGCCCCTCAAGCCTGGCCAGTCTCTCACCATCCCCGTCTGCATCAAGGTCAAGCTGGACTTCTCTGGACAGGAGAACCTGCTCCAGGACCTCAACGATGGTGAGTCCACCCTGCTTTGCCACATATTAGGCTGTCTAGGTGCAGCAACAGATGATCTGTTTTTTTTTTTTTTTATTAATATTATTATTTTTATCCTATATATTTTGTAGAAGTTGATTATGTTGGCAATGGTTGTCTCTTAAACTTTGGGTGCCATAATTCCATTTTTTTTTAATCCTACAGTGTATGTGTAGAAGTTAGTAATGGGAGTCCCTTAAACTTGGGGTGCAGATAACAAATATTATTTCCAGTCTGGCTTGTTGTCGTGAAGAGTTGAGTTACAGACAGACAGACAGACAGACAGGCACCATATGTTATTATTAGGCCTATCTGCCTATGTTTGACGTCCTTAAGAGGAGACACTCCATGCGTGAAACAAGCAGGCAACTGATCACAGGACACTGCTCAGCCTTAAGCAATGATCAGACAGAAGCAGCACGCCTCCAGTAGGCAGTAAGTTTTGTATTATATCGTCAAGAAGTGTGTTTGGTGCCTCTGCTTGTGTGTAGCCTAGTGCGTGCCTCGTGTGAAGTGCACCTGCTGTGCCTGCCACATTAGCAGAGGCACCCTGAGCGCTTTGAACGAAAAAGACATTCAACTGAAGGCACAAAAGCCGGAGTTTTGTTAATAACGCGCAGTGCATCTTGCGTTTTAGAAGCAACAAACCACTTTCTTTTGCCTTTAGGGAGGGCCTTCTGCAGTTCAGAGTACCTAGCAAGCATGCAAGAGCTGGATTGTAATATTCTTATTGTCTCTGCCTGGTCTCTGTTGTGTTGTTGATAGCATATTGACTTGGTCTCCTCTCCTGTAAGGTTGTGCATGAGTGCACAGACCTGATCATGGAGAATTAGCCTTTGCCACTATTGCAAGGCTAGCAACCTCCTGTAGACAAATAGCGATGAGCTGCTTGTTTTTTTGTTTTGTTTTTTTTGTTTAATTAGCGCTGTGCTAACCACAAACCCTGACCGAGAGAGATAAGCCAGTGCTCACCCCTGGATCACAGCCTTTAATGCTTCCCCATTATGTTTTTAAGAGGTGTGTGTGTGTGTGTGTGTGTGTGTGTGTGTGTGTGTGTGTGTAGTGGGATGAGGTTAGCCTGGGATGGAGCGGGAGGTTATAACTGAAAGTGAATATGCTAAACTGCCCAGATGCTATCGTTCTGTTTTCCTTAAACAGGGGGGAAGCAGCCAGTAATTATTTAGCGCTAATTAAGCCGTGTTATTTTAGGGGGTGGGGGAGTGGATGGGGATACGGACGGTGCGGGAATTAAAAAGGGAGTGTGATAAACAGGAGCAGCGCACTGGTATGATGTAGCGTAGCACAGCGTAGCGTTTAGCCCGCTATCTTAGGTGACATGTGGAGTTAGCCACCTACTGCATGCTTGTGACATGTGGCTAAATGCTACCTTGTTAGACTCTGTCTTCTTATCAGACTCCGGTCCTTTCTTGGAATTCAGTGCCTTATCTTTACGTTGGCTGTATATTACATGGCTGGGTGGGCTTTAAGAAGAAGAAGAAAAAAAAAAAGCATAGTAGATATTGTTTGTTAGGATATTTGTCATTGCTTTGCATGTGTTATTGTTTATGTAAAAAACATATTTTGATTGAGTGTGTGTGTGTGTGTGTGGGGGGGGGGGGGGGGGGTGTTTATCATGTACATCAGTAAAAAATTGTGTGTGTCTGTGAGAAAGTGCTGTGGTGTTTGTGTCAGTGTTTGTGTGCGTGTGTGTGCGCGCGTGTGTGTGTATGTGCATACAAAGACAAAAAGGGAGAGATAAAGTGTGTGTGTGAGTGTGTGTGAAAGTGAGAGAGTGAGAGCGAGAGTGTGTGTGTTCACCCAGCATGTGCAGCAGATGGGAGCAGGGTTCATAGTCAGCCTGTAGCCAGGGCCTCTCCATCACTCCACTCCACGCCATCTGCCCTGTCCCATCACCAGGACACACACACACACACACACACACACACACACACTCACACTCACACACACAAGTGTGCTCATCCTCATCCTCATCCTCGGATTCTCCTTCTCAGCTAGTGCTTACACATCACTTCAATTTCCACTCTCGACTTCTAGTGCTCTTGTATTGCACAGCTGTAGATCATAGATTGCGATGCGTACTGTAGGCCTATCCAAACACTCATACCTGGCCTGTACTGTAGCTGTCCATGTACACAAATCTGAGTTAACCCAATGCACTGGTTAAAGTGACCTAGGCAGTGGGTAGAATCAGTGTATCTCTGAAGACACACCTCCAAACTACCAACCAAAAGCCTGGGTCAAACAAAACAACCCAATAAGAGTTAAACTGACCCAATAAAAGGTAAAATTGCTGCAACTCGATATTTGGGTTAGAATTTAACCCAGCATTTTTAGAGTGTTGTATTGCACAGCTGTAGATCATAGATTGCGTACTGTAGGCCTATCCAAACACTCATACCTGGCCTGTACTGTAGCTGGCCATGTACATGTATGGTTTCCATCACAGGACCCCCCTGCCCTAGCCTGATAAACCAGCCTAAATGTGAGATTGGATGTCTATTTAGTCTGGCCCCGTCGCCCCGATGAATGGATACAACGGGAGATTGTTCATGAGCACAACCCGTTGTCTTTCAAACCATATCTGTGCATATAGGCCAACGCTCTGTCATTTCTCCCTCAAAACCCCGCCCGCTTTGATTCAAAACACATCTCTGCGTTATGATTGGTTTTAAACCCTGCCCGCTTTGATTCAAAACACATCTCTGCGTTATGATTGGTTTTGCCAGATTCCTGGCATTCTGGCAGAATTGGAGAATGATGCAAGGCTAGACCCACTCGCAGACAAAAGATTTTGGCGTCCAGTGGGTGGTGCTAGTTTACTAGGCTACCCTGCCCACCCCCAAGGTATTCAACCCCTTCAGCTGCAGTAACACACTGCCCTGTGCCCTGGCCATGTGGTCTGGGTTAGAGAAACGGAGATGGGCACCACCTGGTGCTTCACACATGGAGCAGGAGGGGTTTAACTTCACTTTAACTTTAGCTGCTGTGTCTACAGTGCCTACAGGGGCGGTGGTGGCACAGTTGGCAGAGGTGCCGTTCGGCAATTGGAGGGTTGCGGGTTTGAGCCCGACTCCGCCTGACCCCATCGAGGTGTCCTTGAGCAAGATACCTAACCCCATATTGCTCCCGGTGAGCAGGTTGGTGCCTTGCATGGTTGCCTCTGCCACCAGTGTGTGAATGGGTGAAGGTGAAGTATACATTGTAAAGTGCTTTGAGTGCTCGTAGCAGTAGAAATGCCATTGATCTGTCATTTGCGTTTACAGGACTCGGTTCTGATGCATACGCTGTTAAACTTACAGCCCACCTTGCAGTTTCAGGGCCGCTCAAAAAGTCCTACCTGAACGTAAATGTTTCTGAAAGCTGTTGAACAAAGATGGTAGCAGCCATGTTGGGACAAAGCCACCCCCACCCCCACCATCACCATGAAAGCAAACAGACACACCTGAAAAGGCACCACACAAGATCTTTCAGTGGAAACGGCTGGACCCTGTACTGTACAATATTTTAGTATGGAGGATGGAATAGCAGGCTTCCCTTTTCTGTCACTGAAGATGATGATGTGACTAGAGAAAGGTGTCTCTACTAAAACACAGAACAGTCCTCATTTGTTTGCCGTATATCGGCTCTGTGTGAATCCAACTGTTACAGGTAGATCCCCAAGCAGATGTTTACTGGACAGCAGCAGCCATGTCTGTAGGGACCAGAATGAACTCTTTGCCCCTCTCTGCCTGCTCAGTCGGAGGCTTTTCTTTCCCCCTTTGTTCTTCTGTGTTTCCTGCACCCCATCCCCTTCTCTCTTTCCCTCTCTTTCTTTCTCTCATCCTCTCTCTTCTCTCTCTCTTTCTCTCTCTCTCTCTCTCTCTCTCTCTCTCTCTCTCTCTCTCTCTCTCTCTCTCTCTCTCTCTCTCTTTCTCTTTTTCTCTCGCCCTGTCTGCCCCCTTGTCTGGAGGAATGAGGGGGCCACCAGCGCACAAGGATTCCATGATTTATCCCCTGACCCCTTTGTCTCATGCTCTCTCTGTCTCTCTCTCTCTCTCTCTCTCTCTCTCTCTCTCTCTCTCTCTCTCTCACTTGTCCTTTTCCTGTCTCATCCTCTGCTTTTCTTTCACACACACTCCCACGTCGAGTCTACCGTAATTTCCCGACTATTAGCCGCGGCTTATACATTGATTTCTTCATCAGAAATTTCTTCCACTATGAGGTTAAAACAGGGGGCAGTTAATATGGTGTTAATATGTTTTTTGTTTTTTTTTAAACTTGCATTAAATACTGTCCTGCGGCTTATACACAATGCGGCTTATATGCGGGAAATTACTGTAGTCTACTGCCAGGGTGATGGCTCAACCACCAGTAGGTGTGTCGTTAACTGTACTGTTATTAGATATTAGACAAAAGTTTTATTTTATTATTTTTTTTACATTTTATTTCCAAATTTTCTCTGAGGTCAGTGGCACTATGTTAAAGGCCTGTACCCAATTGCATGCTGGGAAGGCTTGTCTGTGACGCCTTCACGAGCGACCAGTGTCTGGTTTTTAACTCCGCCAGCACCTTCCCAAAGCTGACACCAGAACAGTAGTACTGGTTCACACGTCAGAGACGGCACTGGCAACAATGTCAGACAAGATCACACACAGCACAGGGAGGTAATGTGCGATCAAAGATGCATTAGAGGACGCTTTTAACAGAAGAATGTGTGTGTGTGTGTGTGTGTGTGTGTGTGTGTGTGTCTGTCTGTCTGTCTGTCTGTCTGAATTGTTGAATTGTTCCTCGGCTTCAAAGTCACTGCTGTGCAGTGCCTGTCTGGGTCCTTTGAGGCCTTCATGCGATGATGTCATTCTATTTTTAGAAACGGCTGTCTGGGGCTTGCAGAGTTGCTGGAATATGTCATTCTTCTGAAGAAGGATTCCGTGCAGATCTCAATTCTTTCTGCAGCACCTGGATTTGTTGTAGCACAACACATTACACAACACATCACACATACACAACACTAAAATCAACAATATATTTGTAAAGTTTCTGATTCTTAAAACTTTGTCATTTCAAGCCCTCTCTTCCCTCCCCATCCCCCAACGTTCCCCTGCAGTCGCTTGACGAGTTTCTTCTCTCCGGCTTTGATAATGGACCCAGGACAGGATCCAAGCACAGGCAGAAAGAACAGCTTTCAGACAGCCATTATGCCCAGTCCATTTAGCGCCATAGAAAACTTCAATCATTCCGAAGCGGCCATATTTAGCCTAATCTCCTCACTGGCGTTACTCTGGGCTTAGTACTCTCTTTTCGTTTCATTTCCTCGCTGGTGTTCACTCATCTCGCCTTTCTTGCACCGCTGCCTCGGCGAACTTGTCTGTCTCTCTGTTTGCTGTTTAACTCTCCTCATCACATCGACTGGACTGCTGCGTAACTCCTTGTAATTGTATCTGAGCTTTGATCTTTGGAAATTATGCCCCCCTCCATCACCATTGGAAATAGAAACACACAAAAAAGGGTTTGATTTGGTTTGTGTGTGTTTGTGTGTGTTTGTGTGTGTTTGTGTGTGTGTGTGTGTGTGTGTGTGTGTGTGTGTGTGTGTGTGTGTGTGTGTGTGTGTGCAGAAGGAGATATCTCTGCTGTTCTACTTCGAAAGTGTCCCCTTTGGTCTTGATTTTGTTTGAAGACTGTTAAGCCCCAAACACACACAGACATAGACACAGACATGCATTTTTAGTTTAGATGAAGAAGGCTTTTATTTGTACTTCTTGAGCCTGTAATCTGGCATTGGTGAGACTCTGTGGTCGCGCATCTGAAAGCCAGCCATCAGAAGACACACACACACACACACACACACACACACACACACACACACACACACACACACACACACACACACACACACATAAAAGCCAGCCATCAGAAGAAAGCCAGGGAGTTCTTTGTTTTCTCACCATTCCCTCAGCCATCCATGGTGTTTAAAACAGATGATGTCAGAACGAGAATAAATATGACGCTTTGATTGTGCATAGGCTAATAAGCAAGTGTTAACTTCAGCTTGTGTTGGTTGCAGTATAATTTCCTTGTCCTGCAGTAGACGGGTCTGTAATTTTTAGCCTGTGTGTGTGTGTGTGTGTGTGTGTGTGTGTGTGTGTGTGTGTGTGTGTGTGTGTGTGTGTGTGTGAGTTTAATCAGCGTTTTTCGGTCAGAATAAGGGCAGTGTCTCTCCTGTAGGGTCGATGGCTTGACTGAGTGTTGCCCTGTCTGTGACTTGACTTGACATTTTGACTAAACAACATTTAGGAAACTCAAAATATTTTTATTTTGGGAAAATGTTTGAAACCCAGACTGTATTGTATCTGAATAGATATTGTAGCATACATAGCCCAGATACAGTCAGCTATTGATATTTTGCTCCCACAACTGTGTGTGTGTGTGTGTGTGTGTGTGTGTGTGTGTGTGTGTGTGTGTGTGTTTGTCTACCATTGCTAGGAGGCAGAGTACCCCCCCCCCCACCAAGAAAAAGACTGGTGTGTGTAAATTCTGCACAGCAAGTTAGTGTGTGCGTATGTGTGTGTGTGTGTGTGTATGTATGTGTGTGTGTGTGTGTGCATATGCACTCACAGGTTGATGGCCTGAGACACCGATGACAGGTTCTCCATTTCAGATAGGAGATCACCACTAAAGCAAACAGACCCCCCCCCACACACACACACACACACACACACACACACCCCAACATCCCCCAACGACTGTTTACACTGCAGTTGTATTGCATTTAGCTTCAGCAACCTCTTTTTATGTATGACTTCCTATTTGTGGAGACAGGGGATCTTAAAGGAACTTAAAGAAAAAGCTAAAAGAGCATTCTACACTATTAAAAGATCAATTAGACTAGAACTACCAATAAGAATTTGGATCAAAATTTTCCACAGTGTGATAGAACCAATTGCACTATATGGTTGTGAGGTGTGGGGTCCAGCAACAAATAATGATTTTTCCAGTATAGAAAAACACCCAACTGAAGCCCTGCATACAGAGTTTTGTAAAAGTATCCTCCGAATACAGAGGAAAACCCCAAACAATGCATGCAGGGCAGAATTAGGCCAATACCCCCTTATCATTAATATCCACAAAAGAACCCTCAAATTTTGGCAACATTTAAAAATTAGTGACCCCCTTTCATTCCACCATTTAGCCCTAAAAAGCCAGGAGCAGAACATAGAAAAGAGCGCACTAAGCCAACTTGTCCTGAGACTCAGTGACATAACACCATCCGATATCACTCAGTCCCAAGACAGCTCAATTATCACAAAAATTAGACCTAATCAAATTCAAAACATTGAAAAGGAAAATTACATCACCTATTGGAAAGACGTTACCAAAACACAATCCAAATTACAATGCTATTTGGCCCTCAAACATGAATACATAACAGCTACTTACCTGAGCACAGTGAAGGATCCTAAACTCAGGAAAACATTGACAATGTACAGACTCAGCGAACACAATCTGGCTATAGAGAAAGGCAGACACAGGCAGACCTGGCTGCCCAGAGAGGAAAGGCTGTGTCCACATTGCACCCTAGGAGCCATAGAAACTGAGCTTCATTTTCTTACAGAATGTATACAATTTAAAGAAATTAGAGAATCCTCATTTGCTAAATTCAGCTCAGTCATCCCCGAATTCCCAACATTCACAGATGAGGCTAAATTGCCATATATCCTTGGAGAGCACAAGGATGTGGCCATTCTAGCAGCAAAATATGTAGCAGCCTGCCATGAACTGAGGGGCAACCAGTAACTCCTTGTAAACATCCGGTTATATTAACTCCTTGAATGATTTTTTTTTTTTTCTTCTTCTTTCTTTTTTTTAAATTAATTTATTTTTATTTCTGTCTCCATGTCTCCACGTTTACCTGTGTATGTAATTGTCTTTCTATACAAGTGCTTTATGTATAAAATTGAGCTTTGGCAATAATGTTATTGAAACGTTCATGCCAATAAAGCTTTTATGAATTGAATTGAATTG
>JAODXP020009548.1:0-12500 GCA_027497455.2 Sardinella longiceps | reverse complement strand
GTTTACACACACAACACAAGAAAAGGACACAACAACATTGGACATGTTTACACAAACAACACAAGAAAAGAACACAACAACATTGGACATGTTTACACAAACAACACAAGAAAAGGACACAACAACATTGGACATGTTTACACACACAACACAAGAAAAGGACACAACAACATTGGACATGTTTACACAAACAACACAAGAAAAGAACACAACAACATTGGACATGTTTACACAAACAGCACATGAAAACAACACAACAACATTGGAAATGTTTACACACACAACACAAGAAAACTACACAACAACATTGGACAAATTTACACACACAACAAAAGAAAACTACACAACAACATTGGACAAATTTACACACACAACACAAGAAAACTACACAACAACATTGAACAAATTTACACACACAACACAAGAAAACTACACAACAACATTGGACAAATTTACACACACAACACAAGAAAACTACACAACAACATTGGACATGTGTTTTTTTTTTAAGAAAATATATTTTTGGGGCTTTTTACACCTTTATTGGACAAGACAGTGTAGAGACAGGAAATGCGTGGGAGAGAGAGACGGGGAGGGAGCGAGAAATAACCACGGGTCGGAATCGAACCCAGGTTCCCGGGTTCATGGCAAACTGAGCCACGATGCCCTAAAACATTGGACATGTTTACACGCAACAGCAAAGCTGCATCAGCCGGTTATTTGTAGTATGAGTATGAGTTGACCACCTATAGAAACAACACACCACTAGTCAGGACATAGCCTGGCCATAATACACACACACACACACACACACACAGACACAGACACAGACACAGACACAGACACACACACACACACACACACACACACACACACACACACACACACACTCCCACAGCAATGAGGACAGGAACAAAATAAATGTTGGCCATACACTTTACAGTCAGTGTCAGGGCCCTCAGTAGCGTGTGGAAGAGCCATACAGTATGTTCCTCACAGTCTGTAGTGAGAGCTGTTTTGGTACAGTAGAGCAAATCTTATATTAAAGGAATATACCGGAGTGAATTCAAGCATAGCCCTGTTGAAAGAGCTTGCTAAATGTGCTAGTTAGCAAGTGGAACAAAATAATTTGGTACAGCACAGACAACAGAAAGTAAGATCTGCGGTTGCATTGACTCAATGTAAAGTGTTTTGTGTTCGCATTAGGCCTATGCTGTTCGAAATTCTTTCATTTCATGCGAAATATATTGCTGTTAGAAGGCTCGTGCAGCAGGACTATGCTTAAACTTACTCCGGTATTTTCCTTTAAGTATCTGACAGTAGTGCAGAAAAAGTGAGGAACCGATCTTCTTGGGGTTCTTCTATGTCATCCAATAAATCAGAAAATACTGTCAAAACAAAAGCCTTTAAAAAGTGGACTTTCACCCTATTTGTAGACATAACATGCCAAAATTATTCAATTATTCACACTTAGAAATTCCTCTGTAAAAATCTAGTTGATGATGCAGAAGTAGATTTTAAGTTCTCTGAGTGTCTGAAAAAATTAAAAACAAAATAATAATAAAAAAAAAAAACAGCCTCTAGTTTTACAGTAAGTGTGTATATTTTATCCACTGGAACGTTGTGAGATTAGATTGGTTCTTGGTATTCTTGTAAGCACACGTTGACATGGGCATCCTATCCTGCGTCCCTGGTTGTAATCAAAACCGCTCGCACTTATGTCATCAAGGTCAGCCCTGCTTGTTAAGCTTTTTAGTTTGTGATTTCTGGGCTTGTACATGGGGTAACACTTTATTTGAAGGCACCGTCATAAGACTGACACAACACTGTCATTAACTATGAAATAACGTTGTCAAGGATCAAACTTTATAAACCTGTCATGACATATGACATACTCCAACCCTAAACCTAATCCTAACCATGACAAATACTGGCTAACACTATGACAGAAGTCATGACAGGTGTATAAAGTTTATGACAGATTCATGACAAAGTCATGTCATAGTTAATGACACTGTCATGTTAGTAGGGTGTCACTTTGCGCTCAAGCCTGTTTTGGTGCTTCCAGTCCAGGACCGTACAATCCACATAAGCTGGCTGGGCTCCTTCCTTACGGCCGATTCACACACAAACCTGTGCGTGAGCGGCGCGTAAGCGGTTTTGGGGCGATTTCATTTTAGAATACATGTTAACAGGTTAGGTCATAGTTCCACACAATGAGCAAGCATGACATGGCACGGCACTATGCAGCCTTCATAACACAAAAATACTGACTTATACAGTTTATATTTGTACTTTTTAAGTAGGCTTGATTAAGCACAAAATTAAGCTCTTTACTTTTCTGAGATGCATTTCAATAGTATCTGCCCATAACTGCTTATTTTGATTTCTGAAATTTGGCAACCCTGACCAAGAATAGCTTAGAATACTACAGTATACCAAATATTCTATTTATCACCCGGTGGAATGGAATACTGTTTTCTGATTGGTGGCTTTGTTGCTTTATGGAGAACTGTCTTGTTCCAGTTGGTCTTGTTAGAAAAACACAGATTTTTTTTCAGCAGCAGGTCTACTTATTTAGTCTACATGTTTTCTTACATGCATTTCTGTTAATAGGCCTATTGCAAAAATTACTTTTGTTGTGTTTGGTCATCATTTGCTTAGTAACAATTAAACATTTTATTGAAGTGTGTATTATGTTTAGATCATAAATAAACTAGAGAACTGGAAGTCTTGCTTGTTGTTCATTCAACACAACTTATAGTTTTTAAGTTTGATTTAGGCGTTTTGACACGCATCTTCTAAACTCTCAGGATGAGCACTTCAGGCCAATTCAGTCCATAAATGAACATCTACTTCTTGTTGCGATTAACAAATGGTCTGTTAATGTGGTGCTTTTGCTTTAACCTGCATATATGTCTTTACACAAAACGAGTAATTTCGTTGCCTTGTGAGATCGGTTCCGTTTTTTAAGGTAAGTTTTGTATTAGTGTACATTTAACGATCGTTGTTTGAGGTGGTATCAAAACACGTCTAGATTTTGTATTTTCGATTCATTCGCGGTCGTTTACGTAGCAAAACAATCGCCTATTTATTCAATTTGATTTAAAACTTTAGCAACTGAAAGTAGTAGTCTTTCCGTACATCAATGTAAACAAAATGGGGTCCTTCGTCAAAGTTGTCAAAGTCCCTGGCAGATAAATGGTCCGCTAAAGGCTTTCTAACCAATCACAGTAGCGAATTTAAACCAATCGGAACGTTTGAGCCGTTACCTAGACCACGCCTCTTGCCGATCCTGTACTCTTGCAGATCAGATACTCACACTTAGGCTAATCTTATCATACTACAGTATATACCAAATATTCTACATATTAACCTACTTTTTTACTATATTCTACATATTAACCTACTGTATTAATTAGTGCTGTCAGTTTAATGCGTTAATAACGGCGTTAACGCAAACCCATTTTAACGCCGTCATTTTTTTTTAACGCGCGATTAACGCATTTGACCCGCCATTATCAATGGAATGTGAAAAAAAAAAATATCTCCGACATTCCAACACCTCCCGACGTTTCAGTATGTCCTGTGTTTGTACTAGGCTTGAAGTAGGCCTACTGCTAAGCCTAGGACCTAGGCTACTCATGCCTACAGTAGCCTACACACACACTCCACACACGGGTGTAGATGTGTCTGCACTCTGTTCTACTGCTCCGATGTCAGTGAAAATAAATATTTTACCGACACAATCGTTGACGTTCACTCGCATGTTCGCATATTTAGGTTGTTAATTAGATAGAGGATTAATGTTGTCACTTAGAAATCCCTTCTCTTGAACTGAATACCCCAGAAATAGGCTCATATCAGTTTCAAAATTGCAGCGCGAGTGAGAGAGGTGAAGGTCGGAGCGCAACTGAGAGAGAGAATGTTTGTGAACGTCATTTGATGTCAATGAAAACAAATATTTTACCGACACAATCGTTGACGCTCACTCGCATGTTCGCATATTTAGGTTGTTAACTAGCTTGAGGATTAATGTTGTCACTTAGAAATCCCTTCTCTTGAACTGAATACCCCGCAAATAGGCTAATATAAGTTTCAAAATTGCAGCGCGAGTGAGAGAGGTGAAACAGGTCGGAGCGCAACTGAGAGAGAGAATTTGTGCAAAGGAGAGGCATAGCCTATAGCCTACCTGATTCTGAACGTATAACCTTGTCACTAAAATGAGAGCTTCTTGCAGGGCAATTGCCAATATATTGCCAATTTTAAAGGTATGCTCATGCAATGTACTGTAGGTTTACTCATGTAGACCATAATGCCATATTTTCATTGAGCCTCTTTAAAATATAGGTTAGTATAATTTAAAGGGCCACCATCCACGTTTTTTTTTTTTTTTTTTTTTTGTAAACATGTGAACTAGCAACATAAAAGACATCAACATCTCTCTGGCAGTACTTGAACATGTTAATAATTTCTGATGCTGTAACTGGATTTTCTTTTATTTCAAATTGGTATTCACCCCCACCAATGAATGCTGATAACAGCATTAAAATGAAAATAAATAAATAAAAATGGGACAAAAAGAAATTGAGGGACATTTAGCCTAGAATAGAAAGAAATTTGCGATTAATTATGAGTTAACTACGGAAAAAATGTGATTAATCGCAATTAAATATTTTAATCGCTTGACAGCACTAGTATTAATTTAACATGGCCTGAGTTAAATTTGAGAGCATACAATAAAAGGATAAGGTTTTAGCAAAAGCTAGCCTATGGGGCCAATGGGGCTGGTGTTCACTACTCCAGTTTTGGGCAGCACTTGTAGGCTACTGCTTGACGATTCTCATCACTACCTACATTACATGGGGTGAGTTGTTGTTGGTAATGCAAAACCCGGAGTGGAAGGGCCCACAATGGATATAAGTCTTAGAGCTTTTTTGTGTATATCCCTGTCTATTTATTTCTTTTAGCGTATGGTTACTGTTACTATGCAATGTTTTTACATCAAATAGACTAAATAAATTAATTAATTCTCAGCAGTATGCATTCGCTATTCCATCAAAGTGGAATGGATTCTTTCGCGAGGCAATAGACACAACTTTGAGAATAGATTAATGACGTTAATTTATTTATCGGCCGATAAGAGTCTGGCCGTTAACGGCCCACCACTAGTGTGTAGTTCCAATGCCGTCATCATAAATTCCTCTAAGGAAACACATTTTTGGGGGAGGTTGGTGCGCATATGAATGAAGATCCATTCATAGTCAAAGCTCTCGAATTTGTAGACTACTTCTTTTTAATACTGTGGTTTCTGGGCATGTGAACACCGGCTCATCCATTTGGTGGGACAGAGTTGTGTAGACTACTTCTTTTGAGTGCCTTGGGCTTGAAAAGAACAGGCTTGCCATTGGCAGCATCCTCTGCATACTTGGAGGGAATTTCAGACGCAGTGGTGATGGGGATGATAAGGACAAATCTGGGGATGACAGTGAATCTCTCTGATTCTGAGTGACTGAGTCTGACATGTCCTCTTGTTGCTCCTCATTTGATGGTCTGTATTGGAATTTGAGTGTGTCCAAAAAAGACCAATCAAAAATTTTGCAGGAGACCAAGATTCTTTCTCAAACGATGCAGGTCATTTATTGAGCTTTCACCGGAGAATCAGTTGATACAAAAAGATGCCACCAACATCTCTCTGCTGTCTGAGAGTTTTACCCATTCTTATACTAACCCTTCTGTACTTCTAAACTTATCTCTCCAATAGTCTTTAAGGTTACTGGCTTCTGGCCAAAACTAGAGACCTGAAACTGCATCCTTTAAGCATATGACTGTGTCTGTTTGTGTCACAACATTTGCTAAGCCATCACTTTTATTTGAGCCGTCACCTGAACCCAACTTTATGGTTTTCACTATAGAGGCTGAGTCTCCAGTAACTGTCTGTTTGCATACCATGTACTGGTTATATTTGGCTCTGGCTATAAACACAGTAAATATCAGAAAGTGAGCTTACTAAAATTCCTACATCTGTAGTCAGTCTGAACGGGTGGTGCAGATGATTGCAGGTTTCTGTTGTTATTCGGTGCATTATCTCAATTTGGGGGTTGGGGCCTGAGAGGACTGACGTAGATGGTTGGCCTTGAGTTATTCCAGAAGTTCCAATGTCACCATGACCATCTGGCACAGAGGGCTGTTGTTTAGGTACATTGTGGAGTGATTGTTGATGACCATGACTGGATCAGTCTGTGCAGCTTCTGATTGCTTATCAGAGTTATTGTTGATCAGAACCGGTTCTGTCTGTACCAATTCAGACTGTTTATAATCATCGTTATTATGATTAGGTCTTTGGTATTTTTTGCCATCAACGGAGCCTTCCAGGCAGCGCTGCATTCAAGGCACTACTCCCCTCAGTTTAGGGTTAGGATGAGGGTTGAGGGGGTTAGGGTTAGGAATAGGGTAAGGGTAGGGTTAGGGTTAGGATGAGGGTTGAGGGGGTTAGGGTTAGGAATAGGGTAAGGTAGTGTTAGGGTTAGGATGAGGGTTGAGGGGGTTGGGTTAGGAATAGGGTAAGGGTAGTGCCTTTACACACACACACACACACACACACACACACACACACACAGGGGGTTAGGGTTAGGAATAGGGTAAGGGTAGTAGTGCCTTTTAGGCTGTGTTGGCTGGAAGGTGCCGTTGGGGGCAAAAAACACCATTGAGCTGATTATTATTATTAAAAATATTATTATTATTAATAATAATATTATTAGCATAGACATTGTGTAGATCACTCCCTCAAAATATCTATTAGACTTGTCTGGCACCTGCAACTACTTTGTGAGTAAGTATGAGTAAGTATGTCTGTGTGATTGTGTTTGAGTGCGTGTGTATATGCATGTGTGTGGGTGTGTGTATGGTTCTGCGCATGAGTTAGTATGTCTGTGTGATTGTGTGCGTGTGTATATGTGTGTGTGTGTGTGTGTGTATGCTTCTGCGCATGAGTGAGTATGTCTGTGTATGTATGTATGTGTCCAGAGAGAGTTCAATCGCTCTGCCAGTTTCCCCACTCCAGAGACAGACTACAGCTTCAGACACCAACAGACACCATCAGACACCATCTATTGGACCTCTACTTCACCACAGCCTACTTCCCTACAACCAAGACAATGCAGAAAGGAACAAGTAAGACACTTATGTGTTTATGTACTTATGTGTATATCAGTGTCGCGCGGGTTGATCCAAACTGAGCGGATGACTGCGGGCGTCCGCGGGTTTCCGCGGGCACGAGTCATCAAAAAAATATAAAATGCGGGCCGCGGTCGGTCGGGTCTAAAATAAAAGTTGACTACATTTTTGTAATTTATATTAAAATTGATTGAATGACTGCATGGGGCGAAGATGCAAGCTCAGTGTAGGAGAGGAGAGAGATGGAAGCGGTAAGGGAGAAGCTGAAGTCTGGAGAGTGGAAGCTCCAGAAACACACAAACAGAGAGAGTTAAGTGTGGGAAACTTTTGCTGAGGTGACTAAAGACGATGGTAGGCTAATAGTGCTGGCTTTGTCATGTGTAGCCTACCTCTTGTGATTCAATTTACAAATTTGATAGTCACAAAACTGGCACGACGAATGGCCCGCAATAAGTGCACCACTGGTAAGGCCCACACCTACCCAAGGCTCCCTGCGTTGGCAAGGAGGATTCTCTGCGTCCCAGCTTCAAGCGCAGCCATTGAGCGCACATTCAGCTCTGCAGGCCGTGTCATAGAAGTGATAAGAAATCGTCTTCACCCTGACACTGTCGATTCAATCTTATTTCTCCACAGCGCGCGTAAAGCAAAAAAAAAAAAAAATAATAATGTAGCCTATGCCATTTACCTTATTATTATTTTGAATGCAGAATGCATTATGATTGAATGCAATTGAGCGCATTATGCTGCGTGCACTGTCATATTTTGTGTTAATGTTCCGTGGGCTACTTGTTTATTTTGACCATTTCCACCTTGTAGCCTACCTTGCAGCTTGCACTTTCATGTTGTGTTAATGTTCTGGGCTACTTGCTTGTGATAGACGATTTGGCACCCTTCATCCTTCTTTACGTCCTTCTTTACGATATGCATTTTAAATGATAAGCTATATAAGCCTGACTTCTGCATGAATGGTGGATTTTTAAAAAAAATGTAGGCCTAGTTTAAATGCACCAGGTGAAATGCTGAACAATGCCATTGACCTCAGTTTGTAGGCTATGCATACTCGGGTCATATATACATTTTATGTTGCCAAAATGAGACTATAAGGACAGTCAAAAGCATAGGCTAGATATTTTTTTTAAACAAGCGGGTGGAAGCGGGTTTCGGACCGGAGTTCTGCGATCCAAGTTTTGCGGTCCGAGTTGCGGTCGGTCTAGTTGAGAACGTCGGTCGGGTGCGGTTGGTTCAAACGTGTACCCGCGCATCACTGGTGTATATGTATATGGGCATTACACACCTATGCAGTAATATTAGATGTGTTTATTCGGGCATTACTCCAGGCAAAGAAGCGTTTTATGACAGCGTTTTATGACAGACAGACTTTAACTTTTTTTGAAAGACCTTTTTTGCAGCCTGGATCATTTCTATGAGATTTATAAATATGATAGATAGAGAGATACTGTATATACATTGATACTGTACATAGATAGATAGATACTTTATTGAAAATCAATTCAACATTAATATGATGCTGAAATGCAGAAATTCTGTGTCTGCAAATTGGGCTGATTTTGGTGACCTTCAGGCCACTGGCATTCAGAGGTGTCAAGTAACGAAGTACAAATACTTCGTTACTGTACTTAAGTACATTTTTTAGGTATCTATACTTTACTCCACTACTTATTTTTCTGCCTACTTTTTACTTCTACTTCTTACATTTCCATGCAAGTATCGGTACTTTCTACTCCTTACATTTTAAAAATCGGCTCGTTACTGCTATTTCTTTCGCCGTGTTTTTATTTCGTCTCGTCATCGTTCAAACTTTTCTTTTGGGATCTTCAATTGCTCATTAGATGCAGCGCAGCTAACCTCCTTGAGCAGAATCGCCCGCAATGCTTTTCTATCTTTCCTCTCCGAACTACTAGGAAAGCGCTGAGCTGCTTAGTGAGGAAGGGAACCAGCTGATGGAACTGTCGTGTGACCCGTCAATGAAAGCAGCATTCGGCAAAGTCACTCTGTGTCAGTTCTGGTGCGATGTCACAGCCGAGTAGCCTATTCCACGTTATCAAGACGGGCAATTAAATTTGTATTACCTTTCAGCACCACATATCTTTGTGAAAGTTGCTTCTCCACTCTTGTCAAACTCAAATCGAAACAGAGGAACAGGTTGGACACTGAACACGATCTACAAGTTGTTCTGTCTATCATTCTAAAGTTACCAGATTTCGAAGCCCTTGTAAATAGTAAAAAACATCCCCAACTCTCCCATTAAAGGTGCTCCTCAGTCCTCATTGCACAAGCATACTTAAAGGCAATGTTTGTTTCGTTAATTGCCATAGGCCTACTGTTATTCCCAGATCTTGAAAGCCTAATGATCTTTTTATTAATGTCAAGAAATAGTTGTTGCTCAAATTCATTTGTTAAATGTAGGAAAATGTTCACGTCCTGATTTAAATGAATTTAAAATATAATTATAGTAATAGTAGGTATATAATAGTAGTAGGTAGTAGGTATAATTGTAGGAATAATAATAATGATAATAATGATAATAATATTAATCATAATAATATATTTTAAAAATAATAATGTTATTACGCAGGTCTATTATGGTTATATTTTGAGAATTCAGGAAAGGAGGCCGCACTATGCATATACACCTTTTATTCACACAGACGCGTTTCGGCGTTCTGCCTACGCGTCTGTGTGAATAAAAGGTGTATATGCATAGTGCGGCCTCCTTTCCTGAATCTTGACTGCATAAATGCTGGGCCAGCACTCTTAAAAATTACGAAAAGACTCTGGAGTGAAGCCTGCTCCCATCCTTCTGAACTTATATTTTGAGAATTACATTGAATTGACTTGAAAGCTAAAAAAATTGGGTCGCGAGCTAATGACAGTGGAAAATGGTGGGTCCCAAGACTGTTCCAGTTAAGAAGCACTGTACTAGGCTATATGATATTGCTGTTTAAAACACAAAATGAAGTTTTATCTGATTCTACAGTATCTATCTATCTATCCATTCATCGACCTCTCCATCCATCCATCCATCCATCCATCCATCCATCCAAGGTAATGTAGTGGGGAAGGGGCCGGAAAGGGTGGGGGCAAGTGCAAAATTAACCCGCTTTGGGGGGGTTGAGAACCCCTGCCATAGGACATGTACCATTATCTCATACCACAAAAGGATGCATGGCCTATCACTAGTCTATGTATCTAGAAATGAAGGCCTGCCAATGCGCTGTAGGCCCATGCAGCACGGCCTAAGCCTTTTTGCCTTATATGGCATTTTTTCTCTAAAATTACTTTTACTTTTATACTTTAAGTAGTTTTAAAACTAGTACTTTTATACTTTTACTTAAGTAACAAGTTTGAGTTGGTACTTCAACTTTTACTGAAGTCTTTTCAAACACTAGTATCTATACTTCTACTTAAGTAATGAAAGTGAATACTTTTGACACCTCTGCTGGCATTTAGGGGAAACCTATTAGAAGCCATAAACCATAAATATTCTGAGACCCCAGTACAGGTTTTCACTACAATTTCTTTTTTCCATATCCCACCCCTAACCCCACTAATTTCAAAGCCTCTGTCTATATTTAGGTAAAATGAGAAATTGGGTGCATTTCTCATACTAAAGAGTCAATGGAATCTAGGGGAAAGTATTCAACCTACTTTTTTGAAAGCAGAGGACATCAGGATCTCAGTAAACATAAATTCCCTCCTCCCTTTGATACCCATTTATACAGTAGATCATTTGGTACTGGTGACTTTGGCGTATAGTCAATGCATTTGGACCTGAGGTGTTAAGAGGAAACTAATTTACCTGTTAAGCTATACCTTCTCTGACAGCCTACACTCACATGGTGTCATATAATATGAATTGAGACAGGTCCAACCCTAGGGCTATTTTATCCTTTAATCCAATAAAACAAAATGTGGACGATAAAACGCACATGCAATGTAGAATTTTTTATATAACAAGTTTTTTTCTGAAAATGTATTTTAATATGCGAATGAGATATCATGGCACTGCTGTAAAAGAGCCTAGAGCTCAGTCAAGTTCCCCTGAAAAAAGCTGATGATGATAATATACACATAGTATAATATACACATATCGAATTAGCCAAGTAATAAGTTATTAGTTATTAGTTATTGAGAGCTGTGTGCTCATGTTGATTGTGGATCACTAAATGATGGCTTTTTCTCTGCCGTTGTTCCAGGTCTAGAAAACTCCATTCTGCAGATCAGTGCCCTTAGCAGAGCACTGGATGTGGGCACCCTCTATGATGCCCGCAGTGATAAACTCATTCCAGGTAGGAACAATAAGTCTCCAGTCCACACACACACACACACACACACACACACACACACACACACACACACACACACACACACACACACACACACCCTCTATGATGCCCGCAGTGATAAACTCATTCCAGTTCTTCAGTTCACACACACACACACACACACACACACACGCACACGCACACACACACACACACACACACGCACGCACACACGCACACACACACACACATACAAACACACACACACACACACACATACACACACACACACACACACACACACACACACAGGTGTTTCCTCCATGAGGACTATTTTTTTTTCTTTTTTGTTCAAGTAATGTACCTAGTATTTAACACTTTGAATGCCAGAAACGTAATATGCCGTTATTACTTGTCATGCGTTGAGTGCCAAAAACGTAATGTTACGTTTTTGCCTTTTTTTTTAATTTACGAAAATAGAAACCCTCACACAGGTTATATATGATTTTTGGAACTCTGTGATAAATAGAACTGAAATAAATTACGATCGGAAACTCATAAAAACTCACGATCTGCACATTTTGTCTGGACATTTTCACATCACAAGGCAGCATTTGATTACTATTGCAGCATTCGTGTCAAATAATGCACGTCATGTCATGTTGTCCTTTCGCGGGTTCGTCACTAGGTGGCAGTCTCACCACAGGCATGATTCGGCTTGTGTCACTCCTCGAAACTTGACAGAGAACACGCCATCATAATCATAAAAGAAGCGATATCTCCTTTTCTAGAAAAAAACAAGGATTTTGATGAAAACTACCCACTGTTTAGCTTGGGATTTCTCAGGAACGGAGGCATGTAGAAATAAACGGTTTTCACCCACTGAGAGCTCAGAGTCTTACCTTTCAAATGACCCATAGTATGTGTCCATAGCTATAACACAGAATACGCTGTGGCTCTATAAAAATAGGCAACAGTGGCCTGGATTGCTGGCACTCTGGGCCAAAGCTAGTTAAAAACACCTGGCATTCAAACTGT
>JAODXP020009547.1:0-14490 GCA_027497455.2 Sardinella longiceps | reverse complement strand
ACTATTAGAATTTTATGCAATGCAGACCCAGATGATAAAACGGCAGCTAACGATAACAGAAGCGGGCATCAAAACGAAACTTAATCGATTTGAAATGCCCGCAACTGTTAGCGCTGGCTTCTGTTTCACTATTTCGGTGACTTATTTCCCTGGTTTTGTACTAGCCTAGCTATGCAGCAACAGGAAGTATGGGCGGGCCTAGGCCAGTCTACACAATAATCAAATACTGTAAGTTAAATCACCAAAATATTCTGCCTACAGAGAACTCTTGTAGGTACAACTGTGGTAGACATTTGGGCAGTTGCTCCTGCAGAAGTGACTGTCACTACTATGGAAACTGCTGCCATGACATTTATGGTGAGAGAAACCATTTCTGCTAATACTCAATTAATCAAATAATTGATTTCAACACTGAGGTTAATCTCTCACTCACTTACTCACTACGCCTCTTTTTGTCTTTCTAGACCACTGTGACATTGCTACTACGCAAGGCCCACCAGAGCCGACAAGTATGCAACTCTTTCACCCATTTTCTTGTGTATACAAGCTGCTAATTGTCACTGAAAAATATTTGACATGACTTGCTTGTTACATGCATTAAGTGTATGGATATTATTTTCTAAAATGCTTATTGCCGTACTTTTGTGAAGTTCATGATATTCTCTTTTGTAGCTGAAAATTCCTGTGGCTGGTACAACTGTGGCCAAGACTTAGGCAGCTGTTCCTGTAGTAGTTCCTGTGAATACAGAGGAAACTGCTGTCATGACTATTATAGTAAGAGAAACAAATATTTTAAGATTTCTGTCCTGCTACAAGTGAAACACTGATATTAATCTTTCTTCCCTTCTCTGCTCTCTCTGTCCTTGTCTCTGTCAAGACTACTGTTATGCCAGCTTCACAACTGCACGCCCAATGCCGGAGACATCAGGTATGTCATGTGATCTCTATTCTAATTTCAAGCATTTATTCCAATTTGTAATAAAAATTAACCTCCTTTTTTATTTTTTAAACTCAAAGAGAATGGGCACACTAGCCTGACACAGCCTGCCCATAATACTACTGTTCATCAGTATTCCTGGTCTGGAGATGGTCTTCTGAGGAGGGTTTCGTCTGTTAAAAAACAACCGCTGTCCAATCGTTTCAAACCAGAGCTGAGTACCCTCCCCCCGCCCTATAATCGCTTCAGGTTAAATAACCTCCAGACCATGAACACGGATGAACAGTAGTATTATGGGCTGGCTATGTCAGGCTACAGGCACACCTGCATGCACAACTGTTTACTCAAATCCAATTTTGCAAACAATATAGAACATTCACAGTGTCTATATTTCTAAAATTTTCTTCCAGATCTTCCTCCACCATGTGGAGGACACCTGGATGGTTCTGGAACTTTCTCCAGCCCCTACTATCCAAGCTATTACCATGACAATGCCTACTGTTCATGGAGACTGTCAGTTCCCTCTGGGCAGAGGATCCTCCTATCATTTTCTGATCTGGAGTGAGTTGACAATCACTGCAAGGTGCTATGAGGCTTTAAAAAATATACAATAAACAGTGACAAAAACAAACCTTACATTGAGGTGTACATTGTGATCGGGTCCTCATATTATATGTCACTGTTTATTGGATATGCAGCTATACTGCTACGACAGTATTTGAGTCAACCAGGGCCTGCTGCAGAAGAAATCAAGTGTGATTCAATCCATAGCCCAGTGGTTTGAGGGTTGCAACCTGTTTGAGATCACAGAGCGCTGTCTGTATGAAAAAAGAACACGAAAAGTTGATACAAAGGGCAAAGCAGCAGTTAAAGGATTTATTGGCAAGCTACTCTCGTCTCGATAAACTGTATTCTACACGATGTGTTCATACACTTGCTGACATACAGTAGGAACACTTCTGTTTGTCTGCAGGGACCTTCTACCTTCTTCCAAACCAGTTGTAATGTTTTGGTTGAAAGCCCTAGAAAGCATTTTAACATTACCTGCAGTGGCATGAAAAAAAGAAATTGAATGTTATGTGCCCGTCAAATCAAGGTTGGTTCTATGTTGAATGAAATTTTGTTCTTTTTTTCCACCAACAGCCCTTAGTGACCAACAGGGCTATGGATTGATCCACACTGGATTCTTCTTTTAATGTTGGCCACAGACAATCTTTTACATACCCGGCCTACACTACCAGACACACTATAGGGTGTTTGGTTTGCTTCTTATGTGTTTTGCAAAAGTTAACACAAAAGTTATGTTGGAACCACATGAAAAACGTCAAATAATCAAACTTCCTACTTTGTTCCTCAGGCTCGAGCGCTGCTGTGACTGTGACTACATAAGCGTGTATGACGGCCCCCATACAGGCTACCATCAGATTGGTCGACTCTGCCACAACTCCTCTCTGGACACCTTCCACTCCTCCTCTAACTACATGACTGTGGTCTTCAGAAGTAATTATGCTGTAGTCAGTCGTGGCTTCGAGGCCAAATTCACCAGCTCCTTGCCAACTGATAAAGGTACAGCATCACCTTTCAGGCAGTCCACTCAGCATAGAATCCAAACATCCCTCAGTGTAATCTACTCTAGGACAACTAATCAGTGCATTTGACAAACATTTTTTTGTATGATGGATGTCTAATATATAATTTGATGATATTAAAATAATTTTTCATTCTTTCTATAGGCAGGGTACAGTGTTCCTCAGATAATATGGAAATTGTCATTTCAAAAGCTTTCTTGAGTGATCAGGGATACCACAGTCATGATCTTTATGTCAATGATCAACACTGTCGACCAACCGACAACAGTTTCCAGGTGGTGTTTACCTTTCCTCTCAACCGCTGTGGAACTGTGAGAAAGGTACATTTATTTTATCTTATTTAGTCTTTGATGAACAATATTTACATGATTGGCATGTCCTGCATTCAGTAAATACATTTCGTTTATCTGAACACCTAACTGAATATTTGGTATTTCTTTTTACCCCTTACCCCCATTCTATTCAGTTTGATAATGGTCGTGTCATTTATGAAAATGCTATTCGAGCATATCAAACCAGCTTAGGCGAGATCACACGTCAGTCAAGTGAGTTCCAGTTGGCTGTGGCTTGTCACATGGAAAAGGACTCCATATCCCAGATAATGTATGAGGCACATATTGAAAACAACTCTAGCATCACTGGAATTGGCCGATTCAACACCACCATGACTTTCTACACCTCTGGCTTCTACCAGCCAATCTACCAGGATCCGTATCTAGTAGAACTCAATCAGTACATAAACGTCCAGGTGGACCTCAGGAGACCTGACAGCAGCCTTGTCCTCTTCCTGGACACGTGTGTGACCTCACCAAACCCACATGACTATTCTGACTACCGTTCCTATACTCTAGTGGAAAACGGGTAAGACTACTAAGATGGATGTCGGTTGTTATTTTCTCCTCTCTATGTGTCCAAAGTGTGTTAACACAACATATCAACGGTGTCATCCAATCAAATTCCCTATGGCTTGCAACTAGACATACTGGCTGAACAAATCTATTTGCTGCTGCTAGAGTACGTTGAGATTTCTAGGCTAGTATTCAGCCACAGCAGGTGACAAAGATTGTAAGACAGGTAATTCTATGTTGACACAGTTTTTCTCTACCAGGTGTCGACAAGATGAGACATACTCCTCCGTTGTGAGTGGAACTCAGAGTTTCGCTAAGTTCCGCTTCCGGGCTTTCAAGTTCCTGAGGGCACATAACTCTGTTTACCTGCAATGCAAGGTCCTCATCTGCCCTAAAAATGACTACAGCTCCCGCTGTCGTGACGGATGCCGCAGCCGCAAGGCTCGAAGCCTGAGCTCTGAGCACCAGACGGCCACCATGGTCCTGGGGCCGATAAAGCTCAAAGGTCTATCTATATCTATTCATTAAATGCTGCACATGTATTGCTTTAGACTGACTTCCACAAACACATACACAAAGGTTTATTCATTCTTGCGCGTGCGCACACACACACACACACATTGTTTATTTACATATTTGTTTGTGTTTAGATGGGGACAAGTCTGAGGTGAAGCAACCTGAGGACAATGTGGCCAAGGTGGAAGTCTGAAGAAACCACTAATGTCACCATCAGTCCAAATTAATCATTATTTCCTATTCACGAATCATGCCCAGAGTATCTGGCTTAACTTTTGATTTCTCTCTATAACTTTGTATTTCAACAAGATTATTAAAGCATTCCAAAAGGCAACCGGCAGTTCTGACATTTTCCTCACAGAGTAACACAGAGTCTATTGCATGTACTGTACACTTGATCCAATACAGCACCTTTCACCTACCTTTTTCAAATATGATTATTCTGCTATCAGCAGAATGACAACTTGTAGCTTAAAGGAAAAAACTGTTGTCAATTACCACATATCCTTTTTTTAGGCTCCTAAGTTCAAATAAAGTGAAACTTACTCCACAAGTAATGGGAGAAGACAACTAAAAATTGGAGCAAGAAGTAGGCTACCATCTACAGAACATCACTGCACATTGCTGCATATTCATATGAAAAATGAATGTCTCATCTTTTGAACCGCAAGTCTAAAAGATTTGCTATTATGAGTTTTAAGAACTGTTGTACATGTCAACACACATACACATGTTCACATCTGGAGTCCAATATTCCTGAATTCTTTTTTTAACATAATGATTTGTAGCCTGACAAGCCATACTATAACATTACAAAATGTAGCCTGAGAGCGATCAATACACCGAACTTCATCCTGGGCGGAACCCATCATGGAACTAGCAGTTATTTTACAAACTGCCTCATTACGAAATAGGATAGCACTACAATCAATCAGAGGAACAAACTAAATATAAACACCAATTTAAAAAAAACACAGTTCTTGGCTTAGCCCACCCAATGACTCTCTAAACATAGAGCATTGTGATTGGTGAACACCAATGATGTCCGACCAATCACAAGACCGAATGAGTGCCTATGGCTCCATGCTAGACATACTGGTGTGAAGGATGCCTACTAGCTTGGCTAGTTTCTGACCACTGCGTTGGAAGCCTGGGCTTTTCAGCTCAGTGGTTAGAACGCTCAACTCCCATGGGCCGTGGGCTCCTAGGTGACGGGGTGGCGAGTTTGAGACCTGTGTGTAACACCCACAAACGTAATAACTTCCCACAAATGTAATAAACCACAAACGTAATCAAAATATGCACTTTTAAAATGTAATAATCCTGCAAACGTAATCATTTCCCATAAATGTAATAACAGTTGTCTACTGTTAATGTAATAAAAAAAATTCCCACAAACATAATAATTTTACATTTGCAGGAAATTATTACATAGGTGGGAACATTGAAAAAACGTATTACATCACCGTGCCATAAATGTAATAAATCACAGATTTGGTGAAATTGTTGCTGTTTTATCAGATGTAGGAGCTTATTTGTCAGTGAATTGCTATCTCTAACCATGTAACCAGCTGTCAGAGCTTAAAACCTGATACAGTGGCGTGGCATGCTGCATACTGTATGTTTATTCCCTCGATTGTTTTTATTGATAAAGGGTGATCTGTGTGTGCATATTTTTACACTAACATTTATTTATCCTCACTATAGTTGACAATACTTGAATGAATGATACATTCTTTCTCATTTTACAGTAACAAAACAATAGCCTCCCATATATGTGATTGATTTATTGAAATTGTAACTACTTCATTATGTGCAAGAGTTAATGTCAGAGTACACTTGAGTATGTGTGTTGTATTTTAGGCAACAGGGCTTTCCATAAACCAGTGTTTCTCAAACTGTCGGGCGCAAACACATCACAGGTGACACATGACGCAAGACGTGCAGGACACATGCTGAAATTATTTCAGTGCATTATTATAGTGGCTTGTCACAGAGATTAAAAGAATTATTCTCACAAAATGCAAATTGGATGAAAGCATGGCTGTCCCTCTCTACTTGCTACTATAAGTAACCTATCCGTTCTTGATATGTATTTGAGAATTTGAGATGTGTTGATGTTTTTTTTTTTGTTTGTTTGTTTTTCACAGGCACACACACATTGAAACATTAAAAGAAAGTTACAGTATGTTAATTTGAGTTGTGTGTAATTGTTCAAGTCAGAAATGTGTACAGTTTACATCAAATATATGTCCTATCAATGCTGAAGCCTTTGTGTGGTCCAGGGTCCACATCTTTTGAAAATTTAAAAAATTTTTTAGTTAGTTAAGTTTAGTTAAGACTTTTTTTTTAAGTTAAGTTTTGTTTTTTAAGTTTTGAGTTAGGCTCAGATTTCAGTGCTGTATAATGACATGTCAATGTTTTCACCAAAGATGTAAAGTAATTGAAATGTTCAGTTTACATCAAGTCTACATTTAAATTTACATTTACGTTTATGCATTTAGAAGACGCTTTTTTCCAAAGCGACTTACACGAGGGATAACAATCAAGCTACTACTACACTATGGCAAGCCGAATGAGCCGAAAAAATATATTTTGAAATATAACAAAAAACAAAAAATATAACAAAATATATTTTGAAATGGTAAATATAAGTAAACAACAATGCAAATATATTTCAATGTTTTTGGAATATATGCCACATTTATTTGTGACACTTTAAAATATATTTCAATATATTTTTTCTTCTGTACGGACTGCTCCATTACTAGTGAACTACTGAGTCCAAATATGGCAACTAGTTAACTAGTGAAGGCCAATTTGACACTAGTCAACTAGTAAGAGTCCATTTTTGCATTACATGTGAACTAGATAGCTCCAAAAACAGCCCCTAGTGTGCGTCTTATGCACACTAGTTAACTAGTGAGCTGCGTCAATGCCTTACATGCAAAGTAGTGAGACTTTTATTGTTCCGCTAGTTAACTAGTGGACAAAAATGGTCAGCTTGTTTGTGTTTTTAGGTGTCACTACTGAACTAGTGAACGAAATATGCCTGCCACGAGTTAACTAGTAAGGCCCACAACACCCTCAGTAGTAAACTAGTGGGAATTTTGGCCTTTACATGTTAACAAGTGACCGTTTTGGCATCTCACTAGTTAACTAGTGGGGCTGAAATGGCCTTCACTAGTTGACTAGTGGGCGTTTTTTGGCGCACTAGTTAACTAGTGACACTTTATATTTAGTTCATTCCTCTGATAAGTGCTATTCTATTTCGTAATGAGGCAGTTTGTAAAATAACTGCTAGTTCCATGATGGGTTCCGCCCAGGATGAAGTTCGGTGTATTGATCGCTCTCAGGCTACATTTTGTAATGTTATAGTATGGCTTGTCAGGCTACAAATCATTATGTTAAAAAAAGAATTCAGGAATATTGGACTCCAGATGTGAACATGTGTATGTGTGTTGACATGTACAACAGTTCTTAAAACTCATAATGGCAAATGTTGTAGACTTGGGGTTCAAAAGATGAGTATGAATGGACATTCATTTTTCATATGAATATGCAGCAATGTGCAGTGACGTTCTGTAGATGGTAGCCTACTTCTTGCTCCAATTTTTAGATGTCTTGTCCCATTACTTGTGGAGTAAGTTTCACTTTATTCTGACCACTTCATTCATTAGGCTGCTCATTTCGATTTATAGGATTATTCAGAGTGAATTAACCTGTAGCACTGTAGTTTAAATTTGTCGAGTCCAACCAATGAGGTCCTAGTGTTAGCTGCCTGTTTACAAGTTTTGGTCTTACCAAATGCTGTTATTCTACCGACAGCACTTGGGAGCCTAAAAAAAGGATATGTGCTAATTGACAACAGCTTTTTCCTTTAAGCTACAAGTTGTCATTCTGCTGATAGCAGAATAATCATATTTGAAAAAGGTAGGTGAAAGGTGCTGTATTGGATCAAGTGTACATGCAATAGACTCTGTGTTACTCTGTGAGGAAAATGTCAGAACTGCCTGTTGCCTTTTGGAATGCTTTAATAATCTTGTTGAAATACAAAGTTATAGAGAGAAATCAAAAGTTAAGCCAGATACTCTGGGCATGATTTGTGAATAGGAAATAATGAAGTAACATCAACGATTAATTTGGACTGATGGTGACATCAGAGGTTTCTTCAGACTTCCACCTTGGCCACATTGTCCTCAGGTTGCTTCACCTCAGACTTGTCCACATCTAAACACAAACAAATATGTAAATAAACAATGTGTGTGTGTGTGTGTGCACGAGAGAATGAATAAACCTTTGTGTATGTGTTTGTGGAAGTCAGTCTAAAGCAGTACATGTGCAGTATTTAATGAATAGAGATAGATAGACCTTTGAGCTTTATCGGCCCCAGGACCATGGTGGCCGTCTGGTGCTCAGAGCTCAGGCTTCGAGCCTTGCGGCTGCGGCATCCGTCACGACAGCGGGAGCTGTAGTCATTTTTAGGGCAGATGAGGACCTTGCATTGCAGGTAAACAGAGTTATGTGCCCTCAGGAACTTGAAAGCCCGGAAGCGGAACTTAGCGAAACTCTGAGTTCCACTCACAACGGAAGAGTATGTCTCGTCTTGTCGACACCTGGTAGAGAAAAACTGTGTCAACATAGAATTACCTGTCTTACAATCTTTGTCACCTGCTGTGGCTGAATATTAGCCTAGAAATCTCGACGTACTCTCACGGCAGCAAATAGATTTGTTCAGCCAGTATGTCTAGTTGCAAGCCATAGGGAATTTGATTGGATGACACCGTTGGTATGTTGTGTTAACACACTTTGGACACATAGAGAGGAGAAAATAACAACCGACATCCATCTTAGTAGTCTTACCCGTTTTCCACTAGAGTATAGGAACGGTAGTTAGAATAGTCGTGTGGGTTTGGTGAGGTCACACACGTGTCCAGGAATAGGACAAGGCTGCTGTCAGGTCTCCTGAGGTCCACCTGGACGTTTATGTACTGATTGAGTTCTACTAGATACGGATCCTGGTAGATTGGCTGGTAGAAGCCAGAGGTGTAGAAAGTCATGGTGGTGTTGAATCGGCCAATTCCAGTGATGCTATAGTTGCTTTCAATATGTGCCTCATACATTATCTGGGATATGGAGTCCTTTTCCATGTGACAAGCCACAGCCAACTGGAACTCACTCGACTGACGTGTGATCTCGCCTAAGCTGGTTTGATATGCTCGAATAGCATTTTCATAAATGACACGACCATTATCAAACTGAATAGAATGGGGGTAAGGGGTAAAAAGAAATACCAAATATTCAGTTAGGTTTTCAGATAAACTAAATGTATTTACTGAATGCAGGACATGCCAATCATGTAAATGCTGTTCATCAAAGACTAAATAAGATCAAATAAATGTACCTTTCTCACAGTTCCACAGCGGTTGAGAGGAAAGGTAAACACCACCTGGAAACTGTTGTCGGTTGGTCGACAGTGTTGATCATTGACATAAAGATCATGACTGTTGTATCCCTGATCACTCAAGAAAGCTTTTGAAATGACAATTTCCATATTATCTGAGGAACACTGTACCCTGCCTACAGAAAGAATGAAAAATTATTTTAATATCATCAAATTATATACATATTAGACATCCATCATACAAAAAATGTGTGTCAAATGCACTGATTAGTTGTCCTAGAGTAGATTACACTGAGGGATGTTTGGATTCTATGCTGAGTGGACTGCCTGAAAGGTGATGCTGTACCTTTATCAGTTGGCAAGGAGCTGATGAATTTGGCCTGGAAGCCACGACTCACTACAGCATAATTACTTCTGAAGACCACAGTCATGTAGTTAGAGGAGGAGTGGAAGGTGTCCAGAGAGGAGTTGTGGCAGAGTCGACCAATCTGATGGTAGCCTGTATGGGGGCCGTCATACACGCTTATGTAGTCACAGTCACAGCATCGCTCTAGCCTGAGGAGCAAAGTAGGAAGTTTGATTATTTGACGTTTTTCATGTGGTTCCAACATAACTTTTGTGTTAACTTTTGCAAAGCACATAAGAAACACGGCAAACACCCTATAGTGTGTCTGGTACTGTAGGCTGGGTAAAAGATTGTCTGTGGCCAACATTAAAAGAAGAATCCAGTGTGGATCAATCCATAGCCCTGTTGGTCACTAAGGGCTGTTGGTGGAAAAAAGAACAAAATTTCATTCAACACAGAACCAACCTTGATTTGATGGGCACATAACATTCAACTTCTTTTTTTTCATGCCACTGCAGGTAATGTTAAAGGATTTATCCAGAGTAAAATGCTTTCTAGGGCTAATTACACATGGTTGGGGGTTGGTAGCACAATCACGTTGAGCGGATGTGTTTTGAGAAAGTTTGTAAATTGTGATTTCAACCAAAAGCGTCTTAGACGGCAATGAGTGGGGTGCATCATTTCGCCTATACAAAGTGCAACATTTTCAAACCTTACATTTGAAACATTACAACTGGTTTGGAAGAAGGTAGAAGGTCCCTGCAGACAAACAGAAGTGTTCCTACTGTATGTCAGCAAGTGTATGAACACATTGTGTAGAATACAGTTTATCGAGACGAGAGTAGCTTGCCAATAAATCCTTTAACTGCTGCTTTGCCCTTTGTATCAACTTTTCGTGTTCTTTTTTCCTACAGACAGCGCTCTGTGATCTCAAACAGGTTGCAACCCTCAAACCACTGGGCTATGGATTGAATCACACTTGATTTCTTCTGCAGCAGGCCCTGGTTGACTCAAATACTGTCGTAGCAGTATAGCTGCATATCCAATAAACAGTGACATATAATATGAGGACCTGATCACAATGTACACCTCAATGTAAGGTTTGTTTTTGTCACTGTTTATTGTATATTTTTTAAAGCCTCATAGCACCTTGCAGTGATTGTCAACTCACTCCAGATCAGAAAATGATAGGAGGATCCTCTGCCCAGAGGGAACTGACAGTCTCCATGAACAGTAGGCATTGTCATGGTAATAGCTTGGATAGTAGGGGCTGGAGAAAGTTCCAGAACCATCCAGGTGTCCTCCACATGGTGGAGGAAGATCTGGAAGAACATTTTAGAAATATAGACACTGTGAATGTTCTATATTGTTTGCAAAATTGGATTTGAGTAAACAGTTGTGCATGCAGGTGTGCCCATAGCCTGACATAGCCAGCCCATAATACTACTGTTCATCCGTGTTCATGGTCTGGAGGTTCTTTAACCTGAAGCGATTATAGGGCGGGGGGAGGGCACTCAGCTCTGGTTTGAAACGAATGGAAAGCTCGCCCAATCAGCCTTGCTGATTGGTTGGCTGTTTTTTAACAGACTAAACCCTCCCCAGAAGATCATTTCCAGACCATGAATACGGATGAACAGTAGTATTATGGGCAGGCTGTGTCAGGCTAGTGTGCCCATTCTCTTTGAGTTTACAAAAAAACTAAAAATAAAAAAGTAGGTTAACTTTTATTACAAATTGGAATAAATGCTTCAAATTAGAATAGAGATCACATGACATACCTGATGTCTCCGGCATTGGGCGTGCAGTTGTGAAGCTGGCATAACAGTAGTCTTGACAGAGACAAGGACAGAGAGAACAGAGAAGGGAAGAAAGATTAATATCAGTGTTTCACTTGTAGCAGGACAGAGATCTTAAAATATTTGTTTCTCTTACTATAATAGTCATGACAGCAGTTTCCTCTGTATTCACAGGAACTACTACAGGAACAGCTGCCTAAGTCATGGCCACAGTTGTACCAGCCACAGGAATTTTCAGCTACAAAAGAGAATATCATGAACTTCACAAAAGTACGGCAATAAGCATTTTAGAAAATAATATCCATACACTTAATGCATGTAACAAGCAAGTCATGTCAAATATTTTTCAGTGACAATTAGCAGCTTGTATACAATAGAAAATGGGTGAAAGAGTTGCATACTTGTCGGCTCTGGTGGGCCTTGCGTAGTAGCAATGTCACAGTGGTCTAGAAAGACAAAAACCGGCGTAGTGAGTAAGTGAGTGAGAGATTAACCTCAGTGTTGAAATCAATTATTTGATTAATTGAGTAGGCCTATTACCAGAAATTGTTTCTCTCACCATAAAAGTCACGGCAGCAGTTTCCATAGTAGTGACAGTCACTTCTGCAGGAGCAACTGCCCAAATGTCTACCACAGTTGTACCTACAAGAGTTCTCTGTAGGCAGAATATTTTGGTGATTTAACGTATTTGATTATTGTGTAGACTAGCCTAGGCCCGCCCATACTTCCTGTTGCTGCATAGATCGGCTAGTACAAAACCAGGGAAATAAGTGACTGAAATAGTGAAACAGAAGCCAGCGCTAACAGTTGCGGGCATTTCAAATCGATTAAGTTTCGTTTTGATGCCCGCTTCTGTTATCGTTAGCTGCCGTTTTATCATCTGGGTCTGCATTGCATAAAATTCTAATAGTTATCGACAGCACTTAGCAATGTGAAACAGCAGGGATACAGGTTGATTGACTCCAGATAATTCCTTTGAATGAATAGTCCACGTTTTTATGACATTGGGTTATTCACAGTCTAACCTGGAGTTACATATGTGGGTAGAAACATTTTGGTCTCAGTGCATGTGTTTTCCTTGTCTGGCAACCCCAATTTTAGTTTTAGCTTAACATAGGCACTGAAATGTCATGTTGCCAAAGAGTTGCTATCTGGCATTCCATGACCTATGCTAAGCTAAAGCTACTAAAACTAAGAAAAAGGTAAAAGTGGAGTTGCCAGGCTAGGCAAATGCATGCACTGAGACCAAAATGCCTATACCCACATATGTAACTCTAGCCTGGCTGATAAGCCAACTGTTGACTCCGTCATACAGTCTGGAACAATGCAATTGAAACATGTTTCCGTTTGGATATGACGTATTCTCTCACCTGGCTCTCACACCTCCAACTTCCGCGTTCAGTATCGCTGGCTTGTTCCAATTTATTTTGACATTGTAGTGGTAATAAGTCCTCAAAATCATGGATGTTAATGTCCTGTACCAATTTTTTAAAGGTAATTCGAAAGTACGAACGCGTTCCTATGCTATTGAACTACAAGCTGCTGAACTACAGGCAAGTTTCCGTTTGGATATGACGTATTCTCTTACCTGGCTCTCACACCTCCCACTTCCGCGTTCAGTATCGCTGGCTTGTTCCAATTTATTTTGACATTTAGTGGAAATAAGTCCTCAAGATCATGGATGTTAATGTCATGTACGAACGCGTAATAACGAACACGTTCCTATGCTGTTGAACTACAAGCTGCTGAACTACAGGCAAGTTCAGAGACATCGCTCTAAACTGTGTGCTGATTGGCAAAACCGCAGGGGAACCGAGCTAGGGGGTTGGGTTAGACTACTGTACAAGCTAAAATCTTTTAGCGGAAGTATGTAGGATGGCGTCGCCAGGATAACTCCAAATGAGGGAGTAAAGAATCAATTTTCATAAAAAGGTGGAGTATTCGTTTACATAGCAAACCAAGTTCCAACTGTGTGGCGGTCATAACATAGAGGAGATGCTAAAATGACTTGCATGCAGGCCAGATCCAGATTCCAGATAAAGGAAAACATGATGTAGGCTAAACATCTTCAAGTTGGACTGCTACAATTCTTGAGATTTGAGTTTATATACAGTACGTTCAGTGCATTAACATTATAAAATATTTAAATAAATTATATATGTGAATTCAACAAATACTTTGTTAACTATTAGATTTAGACAACTGAATTTTGAGGATATCCAACATGATAATGAATGCTTGAGAATAGAATAGAGATCACATGGCATACCTGTTGTCTCCGGCATTGCAGTTGTGGAGCTGCTACAGTATCCTTGACAGAGACAAGGACAGAGAGAACAGAGAAGGGGACAAAGTGAGATTAATATCAGTGTTATACATGTAGAAAGACAGAACTTGAAATATGTTTCCCTTACTATAATAGTTATGACAGCAGTTTCCTCTGTATTCACAGGAACTACTACAGGAACAGCTGCCTAAGTCTTGGCCACAGTTGTACCAGTCACAGGAATTTTCAGCTACAAAAGAGAAAATCATGAACTTCACAAAAGTGTGGCAATGGGAATTTTGTATAATAATATCCATATAGTATGCATGGAACCAGAAGGTCATAGACCTATCAAATATTTCTCAGTGATAAAATCAATTGAACAGCTACCATGCATACAATATAGGGGGAAAGAGTAGCATACTTGTTGGTGGTGGTGGGTCATGCGTAGTGACACTGCAGTGGTCTAGAGAGACAAAAACAGAAGTGTGTGTGAGAGAGAGAGAGTGAGATTAACCTCAGTGTTGAAATTAATTGAGTATTTGTAGCAGGAAGAAAAATTAAAAACGTGTTTCGCTCACCATAAAAGTCATTGCAGCAGTTTCCATAGTACTGACAGTCACTTCTGCAGGAGCAACTGCCGAAATGATAGCCACAGTTGTACCTGCAAGAGTTCTCTATAGGCAGCACATATTGGTGATAGGCGACATTAACTTATTTGATTATTGTGCAGTACAAAACCAATAAGTGAATATCCACAAGATTCTACCAAACAATTAAAAAGTTTA
>JAODXP020009546.1:0-13942 GCA_027497455.2 Sardinella longiceps | reverse complement strand
TACAGGCTAACTGTGGCTTACCAACATCGTGGGAACCATGAAACTACGAGAGAGGTGTTCCCCAAAATGCTCGTCCAAACTATGGAGGAGAAACGTCCATGTTACGATGTACGTAGCAACTTCGTCCTTGTTCCCCGACATCATAGTCCCTACGGTGTATCGTAAAACAAGTTGGTAAGGTGAACCGTACCTACGGCAGCTCTTCACCTGTCGTGGGAAGCTAGTATCGTCATGGAAAGTCGTGGTCAGCAGAGGGCGCTGGACTTTCTGGTATTCGTGTTTTACTCCTGGGAATTTTGCTTTTGCAGCAAGGAGATTACGAACGCATGAGACGTAGCCTATGCCTAGTGCTGACTTAGAAATGTTTGTTATGTTCAGGGATGTCCATATGAGTGCGAACGAGGTGATTCACCTGTATTTGTTTCGTTGGAAGATTAAGTTGCTGAAATTGTATATTCAGCAACTCCATTTAGTAAACAATAATAGCATTGACCCAGGGAGTGAACCTGTCACTGTGGCGTAACTGGTTGAGGGGGTGGTTTTCATCCCTCTGTAAACAATGAGTGACGTGCAATGCCAGGTTCGAGTTCGGTGCGATGGCGTATATTTTTTATTACAGGTGAGCGTTTGGTTGTTTGATATAGGCTATATCAGGTCTACGGTAGCCTAGTTCATGTCATTACTTGCTTTTGTTGCATTCACTATTATGGACTGGCATAGCCTAGCAATGTAATGGCATGTAAAGGAGTTTGCAATATTGCCACTGGGTCAGTGTTCACAACTCATAGTAAACAATGGGTAAAGGCATTTTTGGGGGTGACCCCACTGCTTTGAAAATAATGATATAAACGCCAACCTGGGTAATGAACGTAATATTGTGACATTGTCTGTAAACACGATTTGTTGATGGCTCAAGTTTTTGGATGACGCTGTTTACCATTGTTGTTGTTGGAGTCTAATGTAGACAGTTATTTATTTATTTATTTTTTAGCAAGAATCCTACAGTGTAGGCCTATGATATTTGTGTGTTGATATTTGAACCCCTACATTGCTCAGAAGCCAGAAATAAACTTCTCTGATATCAAAAGGTTTTTTAGGCTAATAATTTAGTTGCTGTAGCCCATCTAGTATCCTACACAAGAACATTAAACAAGTCTTTGCAATTCATCTGAAGCCAGAGAACATACAGTAGATATAAGGCTATTTATTGCCATTTAATGCACAAAATTTACAAAATGATTCAAAACATATGGTCATGGAAAAAAAAAAATTCAAGCATAAACTGAGAGTATAGAAAAACATAACCAAACACAATTAAGCATACTGACAGTAAGTAAGTTTCAGTGGAGTTGAACCATAAGTGTCATCGCAGTTGAAGGAGTGACATGGTGTATGTCCAAACTTCTGTCCATTGTACACACTTTCAGATGTTGCAAGTATCATCGGGCAGAAATCAAGGAGCTGTTGGCTCGCCCACCACATCTAAGGACAACAAGGTGAAACTTTGCCATGTCTATTTGAGTCCAGGTCCTGCGTTTTCACACAGCAGGAGTTTTTTTTGGAGGTCCTTGGTGTATCCATCAGTAGGGAGTCACACAGGCTGACCAACAGGATGTCCAATCCTGATGGAGTTGATGACATCGCCCATGGCTGGCATACCGTGTGAGTGAGTGAGAGATTGGGACCCTAATGTCAATTGGTGGCCCCAGTGCAGATGCACAGGCCGCAAGGGCTATCCAAGTTGTGAATGACCCTTCGGGGATCTTTCCTGACATTGTTGCAAAGTGGCCTGGGACATGACTTTTGTGTGGGTCTCTGACAGGCAGCCAAAGATGGTGGATTTGGGAGCTGCTGGCTTCTTGGAGACAGCGGCTACTCTCTGCGCCTGCAATGGTGAAGCAGAGGGCAACCAAGAGCATGCCCAAATCTGTGTTATGGTGGAGAGGACGCTGGGTGTCCTGAAGCAGTACTTTAGATGCCCAATCTTCTGGCGGCCTTCTCATGGTGGAGTAGTTGTTGTGAGTACCCTTCTCCACAACACTGTCATCAAAAAGACTGCATTCCACTGCCGGCAGGTGAGGAGATGTGGTTCTGAAATTCAGAAGACAGCTGTTATTGTGCATCAATAAAGTTGTATGTAGCATGCATACAAACTCTTTCAATAAGTGATATGTTCATGCTGTTTTGATAGATTATTAACCTTCATTTCATGTAATGTCATTGAAAACAGTTCAAGATGATGTAACCATTACCTGTGGTGGCTAGTGGCCAAACATATTTCGCACCAACTGGTCCCGCACCTCAAGGCCATCTTGGCGGTTGGCCACAGCCGGATGGATGTCTCCATCCCCATCTCCATCTCCATCCTGCACCACCATCTCCTCACCAGCCGGAAGTGGAATATGGTCTTGGATGGCCATATTGTGAAGAAGGGCAGTAACAACAACTACTCCACAGGCCTTAGTTGGACTCAGCTTCAGGCCGCCAGAAGATTTCGCCAGGCATCTAAAGCGCTGTTTCCAAACACCCAGTGTCCTCTCCACCACCACACGGGTCTGGGCATGCGCTTCATTGTAGCCCTCCTCTGCTTCACCATTGGGATGTTGAATGGGGGTCAGGAGGAAAGGTCGCAGAGGGTAGCCACTGTCCCCAAGAAGCCAGCAGCCCCGAAAACCACCATCTTCAGCCACCTGACAGAGACCGGAGTTCTCCCACACAAATGAGTCATGCGTACTCCCAGGCCACTTCGCAACAATGTCAGTAATGATGCCCCGAGAGTCACACACTACCTGGATGTTGAGGGCTGAGTAGCCCTTGCGGCTGATGTAGGCCTGGCTTTCTGCACTGGGGCAAGCAATTGGGATTAGGGTCCCATCAACTGCCCCAATCACTCGTGGTATGCCAGCAATGTCAAAAAACCATTGTTGACGCGGGCGATGTCATCAGCCCCATCAGGAAAGGACATCCTGTTGGTTAATTGAAGTAGGGCCTGTGTGACCGTTGTTACTGCCCTACTGATGGAGGCCTTGCTTAAGCCAAGGCCATCCCCAAGGACCTCAAAAAGCTTCCTGATGCGTAAAAACGCAGAGCAGCCAGGACCTGGACCTCTGGAGACAAGGCAAAGTTTCTCCTTGTTGCCCTTAATAAATGTGGCCGAGCAAAGGCCACAAGCTCCTCGATTTTTGCCCGACTTAGGCGATACTTCCGTAAAATTGCAACATCTGAAAGTGTGTCCAATGGACAGAAGTTTTCTCGGATGTATGCATTGACATACACCACATCACTCCTTCGCCTGCGACGATGCTGGCGGTTCAACTCCACAACACGCTGACGGGCCGCCATTGTCTCTAGGCGCAACACATGGTTCCTGCTCCTTATGAGGCCTTGGAACTAATTGAAAGCACCTAAGATGTGTCATCAGTGGCCATATGTGTGTCATCAGTTAATGTCATTATGTTTTAGTGCATTTATCGTATCCAATTATTCTTTCTTCCTAATTACCCAATGTGTTATGCAATGCTATTTCCTTCAGGCTTGTGAATGACATATGAAATATTCATATGTTAGGATGTTTCCTCTGAATTAAAGTTTTGAGGCTATTGTTAATTCAGAGTTGCCTGATAATTGTATGAGTAATGGACCCAACACATTTTTTGTCTTCATAATTTGGGGCCCATCTTATCTTATTCTAGTAAATGGCATGCAGTGTACATTCTATGTCTTGAGATCATTGGCAATAGCTTGTCTCATGTCAGTCACTAAGCTATTATAGGTAAAAGTTTATTTTTCATAAGAGAGAGATGAGGGACTATATTTTCATCTTCTAAAGAATGTAGATAGAATACAACACTGACTTGCTGTATAGAAAGAGTGAGGAAATAATGACTTACACCCATAGTTATACAGCATTGTTCTGCAGGTTGTTATAGATACTCAAAACCCTTTGCTGATAAGTGGTAGGTGAACTTCATTTGTTCACAGATAAGTGTGGTGGATGAGCACTTTCAAGACAGCTGTGCACTGAAATGAACAAGTGTGTGAATACTACAGTGTCACAATTCCAAAACAAGAAGCATAAGAGGGAAATTGAATGAATACTGTTACTTTAATCGGTACATACTGAAACTGCAACATTCATGACATACAATAAGCACTACTGCTTCAGAGCCCCGTTGGCCAGATTACATCTTTTGCTAACTCCCATGACAAGAACAAGGAGTTGGACTTCGGGTGGCAAAGGAGGAGTGTGATGTGGTGATGGTGGGATGGGGTGATGATGGGATGGGGTGATTATTCTTTCGGAGTTCGGAGTTGTGTCTGTAAAAAGAAAGCATTGTAGTCAGGCAAACAGTATTAAAAATTAGAACAGGCATCGTATGGAGTCCTTTGAAATACAGACAAATATACTTACTTTCAATAATGGGTAGAATCAGCATGATAGTGGGCCGACTTTTGACTCTGAAGCTTCTCCCGCCGATACGCCATCACTTCTTGGTGCCGTCGCTCCTCGTCTTGATGGCGTCGCTCCTGGTCTTGATTGGCCCGCTCAATTGTCTCCCTCAGGGCTATCATCTCCTCCTTGAACTCCCTCATAAGTTGTCGCTTTTTCCCCTCAGACCGGAGAAGCTCCTCACTGCAACGGCACCTGTTGCGCCCCTGTTGGTGAGGGCTTGAGGAGCTTCCCGACTGAGGGGATTCTTGGGGCCCAGGAGGAAATGCAGCCCCGAGGGACCGCCGACGAGGACGCTGACGGCGTATCGGACAGGAGAGCCTAGGGTCCCGGGGTGTTGGGACCGATGTGTCCTGGGGTGATGGGGAGTGCGCAGGAGTAGAGGGGTCATGTGAGGCGGCGGTGGTGAAGGGGCCCTGTGAAGCAGCGGTGGTGGAGGGGCCCTGTAAAGCAGCGGTGGTGGAGGGGCCCTGTGAAGAGGCGGCAGCGGTGGTGGAGGGGCCCTGTGAAGAGGCGGCAGCGGTGGTGGTGGTGGTGGTGGAGAGGTCCAGTGAGGCGGTGGTGCCAGGCTCCCCCGTGGCACTGGATGGGCTTGCAAGGGAGCCCAGGGAGCTAGACGCACCTAGAAGGCGTTGGTGGGTGAGGTCTATGCCTCCCTGGACTCCCTCAACCGCATCTGGGCCAAGAATGGCCAGCACCCTTTGTTCGGTCTCACTCAGGGGTTGTATGGTCAGAGGCCTGTTACCCGTCCTGGCAGACTCTTTTCTTAAGGCAGACGCCCTCTTTTTCGTCAGGCTACAAAAGTCGGACCATTTCGCCCTAACATCATTCAGGGACCTTCTGTAGCCTTGGCCTACAGAATTAACCCTGTCAGTTATTTGCTGCCACGCTGCAGTTTTAGCTGCATTTGTGACAGCATTGCGAAAATTAACAAAGAGGACGTCTTTGTGCCGGTCGACCAGCTCGACCAGCATAGCAATCTCCCTGTGGCTAAAGTTTGGCTTTCTCATATTGCATGCAATAGGAACACTGCGAGTTGACACAGGAGTTTAAATATGTAAGACACTGATTATCCACGAGTAGCAGGTGTACTTTGACACTATTCACACCTGTTTAACACTGATGAATTAAGTGATGAAGTTTTATTTGCAGTAAAATGTTAATGGAAGGAAGACTTCTCTTTTATTTGCTAGGTAGACCTTGGTTTATGTGGATTTGGTGGAATAACAGTTACTTGTTTCTGCCAGGGTTTATAGCATTACTTCTGAATGGAGACGGTGATGGAGATTAATAATGCACATACTTAAAAAAAAAAAAAAGGATCTGCCCAGTTTCGAACCTTACTCAGAAAAGCCTTCGAATAGCCCGCAACAGGCGTATCTCTTTACGCCACTAGTCCTACATTGACCACATGCAGGCCTTACATATCCTACTACGTCATGATGCGTTGTGACACTCTAAAGTCTAAAAGCACAAACCTACTTGGAGTTGAACCTACATCACTGTCGATTATTGGTTGTTTCAAGGCGTCACGGTAATGTCATTACGCCACTAGAAGTTCAGAAAGATTGTGAAGCTTAACAAAAATAGACCTAGACCCGTTTGACACACTGTTTTTTTTTAATATTTTTTCTTAGGAAATAAAAACAAAAATCTAAATGCGGGGACAGGTGAATTGTTACAGGCACCAATGCGTAAAATTGGCCCAAACAACATTGATAATAATGTCAGTTTATTTATCTTGTATTGTTTTAAATATAATAATTTAGAGACAGAGTAAGAAGATATTCTGTAACAATCACCGGGCATTGAACCTTCGACTGCTCTAATGAATGTGAGTCAAAGCTGTGCGCTTAACCCACTAGGCCACCTGCTGCACGAACAGGAAGGCTCCTCACATCTAATTAGACTGCTTGACAATATAATTTCCTGTCGTTATTATTTCTTGTATTTTCACTCGAAGGTGAAGATAAACTAGACCACTTTTGGCATATGACTTGATTGAATCTTATATTGATCACAGGTCCATGTAACCACCGTTATTAACTGACTATATCAACATAAATGTATAGACGGGACTGGCATGCTTCCTACCGCGAATGCGCCCGAATTGTCTCCAAACACTTCCGAAAACATCTGCAAACATGGTCGTAGCCGTAGGAACTATGGTGGTACATACCAACATGGTAGAAACTTACATAGTAGCCTACCATGTTGGTAGGCGTTTTTTGGGAAACACCCATAGCTGAGCACCTACGTAGTTCCCACGAACATCGTACTTTGATGGTAGAATGCTAACGTTCATCGTTGTACGGGAAACGCACCCCAGGAAACTTTCTCCAAATCAAAATTCTTCCTAAATAATAAAGGAGAGGACAACAGAAACAAATCCCACACACATTCACTGTGGTTTTGATCCCGGAGGAATCATCATTGTACACCTCATAGGCGCACTGGCTTATCCATTTACGCCACCAGTCATCTCAAAACGCTCTTTATCTCTTGCCTAATTTAAATTATGAAAATACTCAAGGAGACTAACGTGGCCTATAATATTAATAATTAACAGGAAATCACATTGTCAGTATATAACCAAGTCTTACTCATCATTGAAGTGTTTTTAATCAACAATTTCGTTGTCTCCAAATTTACCCAACTATGGGATGTTCAACGCCCTCTGTTGACTACAGTGTTGTAGTAAGATACTAACTTGTTACGGGAGGAGAAGAGCTCTCGTAGGTACGGATCAAGTTACGATGTTGTTTACGATATAGCGCAGGAACCATGATTTCGAGAAACAAGGACATAGTAGCTACGTACATCGTAACATGGAGGTTTCACCTCCATAGTATGGACGAGCATTTTGGGGAACACCTCTCTCGTAGTTTCATGGTTCCCACGATGTTGGTAAGCCCCAGTTAGCCCGTAAATAGCTCGTAAATGTTTGGGAGACGCACCCCAGGCTCTTACTGTACGAAGTCAGTTGCATTGTGAAACTCTTGAGCGAGCTACACTTTTGTGACTCCCTTGCATGGCCATCATTGTAAAGCTGAATAAACCTGCATTTCGGTGAATCCTTAGCTGACGGCGTTGCGTGTATCTGATTGTAAGACCTAAAATTACCATCAGTACGGATAAAGTTACGATGTTGTTTACGATATAGCGCAGGAACCATGATTTCGAGAAACAAGGACATAGTAGCTACGTCCATCGTAACATGGAAGTTTCACCTCCATAGTATGGACGAGCATTTTGGGGAACACCTCTCTCATAGTTTCATGGTTCCCACGATGTTGGTAAGCCCCAGTTAGCCGGTAAATAGCTCGTAAATGTTTGGGAGACGCACGCCAGGTGCAGTTGCACCTGCCTGAGGAGCACTCGTTAACTCGTTAGGTGCTAGCTGCACCTGAGAAGCCATCTTCAAACGATTTGAATAAGCTCTTGGGCAATCCTTGAACCGATGATTTTCAGATAAACAAAGGTTACAGACTGTGGGAGCGGTACACTGTGCTGTACCATGGTCTGTACTTTTACAAGACCTACAAACTTCAGTCTTGCTTTGGGCTGCAAGATGTTCTTGACTCCCAAATTTTCTACATTTCCTTGGCTGTCCTTGGTAGAAAAGAGAGCCTCTGAAGGCACCAAGCTGAATGAAATTTGGCAAGTGTACACCTACTTCTGAAGATCTTCTCAGCTTTACCTGGAATCATATTTTCCCCATTTTTAATCCCGTCTTTGTCCTTCATTTCTGTACAAGACAGAACATCGCATGACACCCCAGCCATGTGCTAATATCCTCTAATTTGACTTTTTTCCGAAAACATCACGATATGGATCAGCTTTAGGTCTCTTTCAGATAAAGGAAGGAAAGAGGCCCTCCTCAAATCTCTCACAACTTAACTCAACTCAAAATTCCTTGTGTTGGTAAAAAATAACTTCAAAAATCTTCTTACCGGGATAAGCAAAGATATAATTCAGTTGATTTGTACTGAAGCCTAGTTCCTTTTGTAGGACATTTTGACTTAACTGAAGTCGGTCCATTTCCAGATCCTCCATTAGCTGAAAACGTCCTGCATTTCTTCTCTAAGAAACCATTGCCGAGCAATTTTTAAAAAAAAAAAAAAAAAAAACTTTGTTTCACAGCAAAAAAGGATTCTTTACAAACATTTCAAGTTCAGTATCAAAACAGGTAGGTACATCAATACAGGTAATTAAGTCTTAGTACATTAATTAAAGGTCCCATATTACGAAAAATCGCTTTTCTTGACTTTTGAATGTGTTTCTTGGGTCTATACTGCCTCTACACACAAGTTGGATCCTCAAAAAGCTTCAATTGTGAAAATAGACTATTTACACAGTTGGAAACTGTTCAGCTACTATGTGCTTAGAATTGTCCTAACTATGTACAGTATGTCAAAGGGTATGGTGGCTGGGGTCCCACAACATTGGCAGCCACCTAAACAGCTGAGGGCAATGAGAATGGATAATTGCGAAAATAAAGAAAGACAAGTTGGCAGCCACTTTGCAGCTGAGAACAATGGAAATGATGAACTGACTAATTAGGGATGGCCTGCCATAGGCTACTGGAGAAATCCTCAATGTGTTGGCTGCATGTGTCTAGTTACCAGGGGGGTATTTCACAAAACCAAGATAGGGGATTTAGGCAGGCTTATTGGGTTAAACATCTCAAAATTCTACTCCCCGGCAAACGTTCCAACTTTTAATGATGTTGCCATAAACTTTGGGTCCTTATCACACCAAATTTCTCCTTTAATGATTACTATGGGTTCGACGGCGACTGAAACCAGTGGGAGGAAGGATCAATTTCCAGGTCCCGTCACCGATGGTAAAAACTTATTGAGTCAAAGGTACCTTGGATCTTGCTTTTGGTTTCGAAAAATTAGGATCTATTGATTCAGTGGAAGGTGCTTGTTCGTTTCTGCGTTTGTGTTCGGTCTGTGCTTTTCCAAACATTTTGTTTCACTCGCCAACTAGTGCATTTGGCAGGATCTTTCGGCAGGGCTTAGCTTGAAATCACTTTGGAGCTTTCCTTTGTTTTTTTTTTTTGTTTTTCAACCAAACAGTTCACCATTGGCCCCTTGGATATTTCTTGCAGCAAGCCTCTTGTTAAATGGCTATGAAGTAGGCCTAATGTTGAAGGGTTACACTTAAGATCACAGAAGAAACTTCATCTGTCAAGATTGAAGTTCCTGAAGTGCTTGAGCATCTTCGTTTTTATGTCCTTCTCCTTCATTATGAGCAATTGCTTGGCAAAGATGAAAGCCTCCTGCGCAATCTTCCCGTCATACTCACTCCCAGCTGTTGGGTCTACCTGGTGGAGTATGTGCTGGCTGTGTAGATTCTACTTCTCCTGGAATGTATGGGACTTAAAGCGAACCTGGCCATAAATGTCCCAGTAAAGCATTTACCCCCCGGTGGCACGACACAGGCGGAAATAGCTGCGCGTACTGCAACAGGCTCTCCTTCACCCGCTCGTCATTAACAGATGTCACATAGCTCTCTGGCTTGCAGCTCTGCTCAAGGTGGTCATCAATGACGCTAAAATACTTACTTTATTTTATTCATTTATTATTTAACAAAATATTGCCCTTATTTTCCATAAAATAATATTACACACTTCTTTGATTTTCTGAGACATACTCACTTTTTCACATAGCCCACAGCATTCTCCACCAGCCATTGATATGTCTGACCAGTGTAGAGACCAAATGTCAGGACCTGCTGGCCCAAGTATTGCACTTCTGTAGACCTCCTGAACTGTAGCGCCTCTTTGCTGAAGACAATCAATTTTTTTTATGAATTTTGTGAGTGAATGAATGAATGGAGTTATAGCACCACATTAGGTTGTCAATGTTGCTGTATAAATAAATGCAATCTCTTCATGTTACCTTCAGCCAAAGCAGTCCTGTGGTTGCAGACTGGCGCTTTGACTGCAAATCTTTGGCCTAAGTCAATGGTGTGAGAATGCACTGCTGTCTCTCAAGAGGGAAACTGGGGTCCAGAATTTCGAGAAGTGGCAGCAACATATCCATAATCTGACACGGACAACAGCTTATCAATAATACATTATAGGCTATTATCAGCAGACTGCTGTCAATACAGTTAGTACAAAGCAGGGCTCCGAACCGGTTCAAGGAACCAAAACAAACAGAATTTTATGAGGAACTGTAACTGAAATGTAAACAAAATGGTCTTCAACTGTTCCGGAATACATACTTTTTTTTCCGTTCCCTAATATACATGTAGCCTATAAAATTTCACAAAAACACACCCTATTTCATGAAAAAAAAAAAAACTATTTAAGCCTACCTACTGCCGCGTCACTTCCCCAACCCCTAATCTCAGCTGTCATAAATGCCCTTAACGAGTTGCACTAAAATATCATGCCACGTGGTGCAATTAAAGGATAACTTCGGACAATTTCAACAAAAGCTCTATTTCTCAAGCTACTCGAGACATGTCGGTACCGAAGACACAATAAATTTTGGTCCATCTCACAGCATTTCTGCTACCGGAGAATTAGCACCGACTGCGAACCCATTGGAGCAGACTTTTAAACTATGTTTTTTTTTTTTTTGAACATTGTTACATGCTCCCAAAAGCTCTGCAACATCAGCGGACACCTTACAATACAGAACTGTAGTTTATGACCTCAAATGACTAAAAAAGTGGTTAAAGCTGTGTGTTTGCAACATACCTAGTTTGTTTACATCCTTGCTTCCGCTAATCCAAGTCAATTCCACTTTACTCCCTCAATGGCAGAGATGAAAACTTTTTTGTCTTCAAACATTACTGACCATGTTACAACGGTTCCGTATCAAAAGTCCGACATCCCATTAGTCCAACATCCCATTAGTCTGAAAATGAGCCATTGAGGAGAGATCCCATCAGTCAGACATACCATTAGTCCGAAAAAAAGAGACCCATTGTTCCGACATACCATTAGTCCGACGATACACATGTAGAGATGCATGGATGGCTTGTAAGGAGGCTAGTAATTAATGACCAAAATATTGACGCTATTGTCGCTCCTCTGTGTGTGAGTGAATGCGTGTGGGCATATTGTGTGTGTCTCCTCCTCATTTTGAATGCTAATTTGTGATGGGTTTTGTACTAGGAACGTTTTTAGACTGTAGAGTTCATTTGCACAAAAAAATAACACATTCACGGCTGATAGATAATTGTCGCAATTTAGGGAATGCGAACCTTGGTTGCCCATGCAACTGCCACGCACGCACCCCCTACCCCACGTCTCTGCTGATGCTTTTATTTAACCATTGAATAAATCCAGACTGTGATCTATTTCCTAAAAACTCCGTCTGTCATTGTTTTTGTTAGACTGACGTGACACTCTGTGTTAATTCCTTTATGTTTTAAAACTCATAATTGGTAATTAAACAAAATCGATCACACAGAGTTTGTCCTGGAAGAAAAGGGTCCCATGTTCCCTGCCTTGTATATGACCACAAAATTGCATGGGATATGCTTGCGAGTGCACATTTCGTAGGTAACCTATCCAACCTGCGGAGTTTCGCACCATCTCTCTGTTGCCTGCATTATGCAGAAAGCAGATTTGGATAGACTGCTTGAGATTGGACAGTTGAATGAATAGGCTATTATATCTTATTTATTTGTTCTGTAATGTTCTAACCAACCATACTATAGTGGTCCCCTATAAGCGTAAGCTATAGAGGTAAAGTTTATGTCCAATTACGCGCAACTCCAAGGCCAATCTGGAGACGTCTTTTGCTCAAAATCTCTCATACTTGACTTGTCCTTTTCGTTTGGTAGCCAATCTATAGCCTAGGCTACCGCGATCAGACATGATATCCATATACTTTGATTTTGAAGAAATTAGTGCATTCAACTTTTGGGACATGGTTGTTTGTTTTTGTTCTGATTTAGGCTACTCTTAAAAGCAGCCGCTTTCTGCAGCGGTCACCTGACGTTTCCTTATCCTTACAACTTCTCCAAGTTTAGGCTACTTGTTGTTTCCAGTAGATTTGTTCGTTAAGATATTAACCTTGTTTGATTTATAATGTGGTGAAACTTGGGAATTAGTGCCGGAAACACCGCTGGTATTCACTGCTTAAACCAGCGCACTTCTGCAGCAGCCTTTTTTTTCCAGCAGTGAAGACATTAAGGACTGTCAATGCTTTACTTAATCCCTGTGTGTGTGATTTTGCTGTGTGTCAGACTCTTCAGTCAAGTTGACTGCAAATATACAATTGTCATTAATTAAATTTTCAATTCAATTTTATTTGTAGAGCGCTCATATACAGTACATTGTCTCGCGGCGCTTTACAGACAGTACGGGAAGCATCCATGAGAATCAGGGGCAAGGAAAAACTCCCTTCGCTTTGTAAATAATTTGTTTTGTTGGAAGAAACCTTGGGCAGATCCACGCCATCCAGTAGGCTGAGTGCCACTGTCTTCTCAAGCAGCTACTGTTACATACAAGACCTAAGTATCTCAATTAATCATTTAAATTAATTAAACGTGACTATATCGCACTGGGCTCCGCACTGCGCCTCTGTGCAAAGAACTTCAGTTCGCGGCACCCCCTCTCCTTCCCTCAACACAAACAAAGTGTGGGCACGGAGCAGCAACAACCTGCGCCTTGCCGTGCGGCTTCATGGAAGCAACTGGGAACATATATGTAGGCCTATATATATAGGACCTGGGTAACATAGGGATGACCCCGTACTCAGTGCTGCGGCAACAAGTGTTTGAATATGTTTACTGAGTTTGAAAATAAAAACAATGTAGACTGAGAAAACATATTTTCACGAGAAAACGTATTTTCCTTCGCGGACTGCTGGGTGGACTCATTCACCAGATTTGGTGAGATGTATTGTTTTTCTGTGTTTTCATATTGCTTGACCTAGCAGAGAGACAGCAGTCGCATTTTTCCTTTTTTCTGTGGATTATATTTTTGGTTTGCTATATGCAAACAAAGTTTTGTCGGCAGCGGCCCTCTCGCTTTCCTGGATTGGATTAGGCTATTGACTCTTGTGCGTGGTCCTGGCAAAATACAGGACATCTTTCGTTTAGTTTGGACTTTTAGGTTTATTTTCAGGACTGAATGAAAGGGGGAATTGCAACGCCTGGGATTGTTTGGGACATTTAATTGTGTGTGAATATAAAGCGCTGCTGTGTGCGACCTGGCTTATTATTTCATGTGTGTTTTCCTTTACTGTTAAACCGAAGAAAGGGACATCGTTTCATAGCCTATAATTAAGAGATGCACTCAGATTTGTAGCCTACCTTGTACTTTATCTGTTTATTGCATTCATATTTAGTCATTCAAAAGAACCCCTTGATTGTTACAACAGGCCAGCACATTTCCACTTGTTTTTAGACACACGATGCTGCAAAAAAGACGTCTCCTCTGTTCCACGAATTTTGCGTCTTTCATTACAAGTCATCCATCCATCTCTACTGTGTATGGTCGGACTAATGGGACTTCGG
>JAODXP020009545.1:12500-14421 GCA_027497455.2 Sardinella longiceps | reverse complement strand
ACACACACACACACACACACACACACACACACACACACACACACACACACACACACACACACACACTCATACACCTATGATGGACTGCTCTGCTGTGTCTTTCTGACCTCTAACTAGCCTTGTTGCTTTTTTGTATTCTGCTTTGGCACAGGACATACAGTACACACATGTCCAAGTCATATTGGAGTCAAAGCTCGCTCTCTCTCTCTCTCTCTCTCTCTCTCTCTCTCTCTCTCTCTCTCTCTCTCTCACACACACACACACACACACACACACACACACACAGAGAGACCATACGGAACACACATGTCCAATTTATATTGCAGTCTGAGCACTCACTCACCCCCTCCTCTCTCTCCCTCTCTCTCTCACTCTCTCTCTCTCTCTCTCTACTCCTCCCCCCCACACACACACACACACACACACACACACACACACACACACACACACACACACACATTACACACACAATAAGCTAACCACAGCGTGCTGCAGTGCTCAATTTAGCCTATTCATCCAGTTTATTGGATTAATGTCTTAACAATGACAGCGGCCATTATTTCTCATTGTCTCATTTTTTGTAGGGCAAAAATAGAAAAAGAAAATCACACAATGGGTACTAATGTGTGACGTGTTAATAGTGTATTTGAATGTGTGTGTGTGTGTGTGTGTGTGTGTGTGTGCATGTTTGCATGTATGTGTATTATGTGTGACTGTACGTATGTGTATGAGTGTGTGTCTGTCTGTTTGTGTGTTTGTGTAGCAAGTGTACTGTATGGCGTGCGTGTGTATGTTTGTGTGTGTGTGTGTGTGTGTGTGTGTGTGTGTGTGTGTGTGTGTGTGTATGTGTGTGTGTGTGTGTGTTACCTTGGCGACTGGGATGTCGTTGCTGCTGCTGCTGGTGCTGAGTTCTCCAGTGCTGGGGTTGATGGGTCGGTTAGCGGGCGTCAGGCGGCCGGGACTCGAGGGACCGCTGGGCTGAGCACTCTGGAGACGCGTCTGCAGCTCACGCACCTGAACACACACACACACACACACACACACACACACACACACAATACAGATGTTTATTCCATGAGCATAACATCACTGAACATACACGCGCACGCACACACACATAACACATAATACAGATGTAAATTATACGAGCATAACTTCATTGAACACACACACACACACACACGCACACACACACAATACAGATGTAAATTATATGAGTATAACATTTCTGTAACACACACACACACACACACAGAAACACAGAGAGATGTGACACAAGTACTGTAGGCTACAGTACACACATGCAAATTATATGAGCATAACATCACTGAACACACACACACACACACACACACACACACACACACAATACTGATGTTAATTCCATGAGCATAACATCACTGTACACACACACACACAGAAACAAGAGAGATGTGAACAAGTACTGTAGGCTACAGTATACACATACAGTACATCATCATGAACTGCACTCCCCTTTCCAACACACACACACACACTCTCTCACACACACACGCACATACCCACACACACACACTTGTATACACAGCTGCATTTATAGCTAAGCACCAAGATACACACACACACACACACACACACACACACACACACACACACACACACACACACACACACACACACACACACACGACAGCCTGATTGAGGTCAAAAGTACAGAATAACAAAAGTGTCGCTCCCATCTGCCAAACCATCCCCGTCCTTGGCTGGTCTTCCGTTCAGACCAATGAATAATCTATGATCTTTCACCATTAATCAATCATTAAATTAGCAAATGCTTGAGAGAATCAATACGCTAAGAGACTAAAACCTACACATAACGCAGCCATATCCCAACAGCCCTGACCAGCTAAATGACCAGCCAATCAGTGCAATGATTGGTCAC
>JAODXP020009545.1:0-2500 GCA_027497455.2 Sardinella longiceps | reverse complement strand
ACACTCAAACATGCACTCACACTCATACAGTACACCCAAACATCTCCTGTCATATATTTGCTTAGGATCGTCCATTGTCCATAGCAACGTATGCTATAAGGACTCACCCGTCGGCGTAGGCGGTCGCGCTCCTCTCGTATGGCGCTCATAGTGGCCTTGGTGCGGTTAAGCTCCTCCTCCTTGCTGCAGAGCATGGCCGTCAGACTCTCGTTCTCCTCCCTCAGGCCCGCCAGCTCCTTCTCCCAGCGCGCTCGCTCCTCAGACAGGGTGGGGTAGAAGTCCCGGCCCAGAGCACCCTCAATCTCCTCCACCGTCTGCAATGGGTGGACACGGGTGCACGCATACACACACACACACACACACACGTACAAACACACACACACACACACACACACACACGTACAAACACAGACAGACAGACACACACACACACACTATACATTAGACAATTCATTGTATATAAAGTAAATTTTTTCTTTGTTACCAACACACACAGACACACACAGACACACACACACACACTATACATTAGACAATTCATTGCTATACATTAGACAATTCATTGTACATAAAGTAAGCTCTTTCTTTGTTACTAACACACACACACACACACACACACCTACATATAGTATATGCACACACGCACATGGGTGCGCGCGCACACACACCACACACACACACACTCTACATTAGACAATTACACAAAGTATAAGTTTTACAGTGAGCACATTGTAGATGATGTCACAGCACACAATACAATCTTACTCAGTCACACACACACACAGTACAAATTAGATAGTTACAGTGAGCACATTATAGATAATGTCACAGCAAAGAATATACTTACTCAGTCACACACACACACACACACACACACACACACACACACACAGAGAGAGAGAGAGAGAGAGAGAGAGAGAGAGAGAGAGAGAGAGAGAGAGAGAGAGAGAAATCCATAAAAATACACACACTACTGAATATGCCAGAAAGATTATAGAGCAATTTCTATGTAACTTGGACAAATATCTGTTGTTAGCTTTAGGCTACAACATCTGGTCTATTTCATCTCTCGATTCAAGTTTAGCCTGTCACAAACTCTCTTGTGTACTGTATGTGTGTGACAGTATGTGAGCACGCGTGCGTGTGTAGATATGTGTGTGGATATATCACGCTTGACAGCATGTGCGTCTGTGTGTGTGTGAGACCGTATGTGTGTGCGTGTGTGTGTTTGTAAGACTCTCTCTCTTTTTCTCTTTGTGTGTGTGTGTGTGTGTGTGTGTGTGTGTGTGTGTGTGTGTGTGTGTGTGTGTGTGTGTGCGCACGCAGACGGATTGGCTGTGTGTCTGCTCTTCCTGTCATGCCTGTCTCCCTGGCTGGAACCCTAAAGAGAGTCCTGCTGCCATCAGCTCGGGGCCTCTCTGCAGTTTCAACATTACCACCTGCTACTTCCACACTCACACACACACACACACACACACACACACACACACACACACACACACACACACACACACACACACACACTAGACACTCATCCTCTCTCTTTCTCTCTTATCCTCCAACTCACTGTCTCACTCTCAGCACGCTTTCCATATCTATTAGGTCTGGACGCATGCACACACGCACACACACACATTACACACACACACACACACACACACACACACACATACTGTACATTACACACACAAACACACACACATTCTCACATACTGCGCTGGACGGTTGAGTCCTTACACACACACACTGGTCTTACATGCACACACACACACACACACAAACACACACACACACACTCTGTCTCTTCTCCTCTCTCTTATGCCCCTCTCAGCATGCACTAAAGCTCTCTAATGTTTTTTTCTCCTTCATCGTGATCTCCATATCAGTTCATTTACTCTGAATCTCCTTATCTCTCACTCCATGTCCTCATCTCTCTCTCTCTCTCTCTCTCTCTCTCTCTCCTCTCTCTCACCTCTCATCCCTCACTCACTCCCTGTCTCTCTTTCCCCTATATATATATCTCTGTATCTCTCTCATCCTTCCATCCATCTCTCTCTCTCTTCCCCCTCTCTTGTCTTTCACATCCATCTCTGTCTGCTCTCTCCATCAGCAGAGAGCCTGAGAGTGGAGAGGCTCCCCTCAGCCCTTCAATGCCTCTCCAGTCTGCCTGTCTGCCTGCTCCTCTCTCTCTCTCTCTCTCTCTCTCTCTCTCTCTCTCTCATCCCTCTCTCCATCTCTCTCTCTCTCTCATCCCTCTCTCCATCTCTCTCCCCCTCTCCCTTGTCTCTCTTTCTCCTTCTCTCTCTCTCTCTCTCTCTCCTTCTCTCTCCCTTGCCTCCCTCCTTCTCTCTCTCTCTCTCTCTCTCTCTCTCTCTCTCTCTCTCTCTCTCTCTCTCTCTCTCTCTCTCTCTCTCTCTCTCTCTCTCTCTCTCTCCCCCTCTCTCTCTGCCATTTAGCCTCTAATTGAAGTGATGATTATCTGGCGGTGCTGAATGGGCCC
>JAODXP020009544.1:0-14217 GCA_027497455.2 Sardinella longiceps | reverse complement strand
TAATTGATTGACTGATCTGGTTAATGAGTGTGCTCCCAATTATTGTGGATCCCTCTCAGGTGTGTGCCATGTGACTCTGCCATGTGATGTGTTATTTAAACCACACCTGAACCAATAAACAATTGATTGTGTGTTTCCAGCATGACCTGTCTCCATGTTCATTTCTAGACTGGTATCTAGTCAGCTCAGTTTAACAGGTTATGGGCCCAGATGCGTTTATGTTTGTGAAGATACCGAGTAGCAAAACCGTTTGTTTGCAAGTTTGAATGTGTGCCTCAAAGTTTGGAGTGCCAGCACCATGAGCGAAAAGGCAAGTTCGCGTTGGTCTCGCCTTGTGTTTGATGGAGACGAAAAGAACTATGAACTATGGGAGACAAAGTTTTTGGGCCATCTGCGGTTGCAGAAATTAAAGGACACAATTTTGGATGGGCCTGCTGAGGGTGCAAATGCAGCCACACTAGCTGCGGATGCAGCAAAGAATGCTGAAGCATATGCTGAACTGATCCAATTCCTCGATGACAAAAGTTTGTCCCTGGTCATGCGAGAGGCTGCAGATGATGGACGTGGAGCACTGAAGATCCTGAGAGACTATTATGCTGGCAAGGGTAAGCCCCGCATTGTGAGTCTCTACACAGAACTGACTTCCCTGCAAAAGTTGAGTGGTGAGAGTGTGACTGACTATGTCATACGTGCTGAGACTTCAATCACAGCGTTGAGGAATGCTGGAGAAGTATTGAGTGATGGACTATTGGTTGCAATGGTTCTGAAGGGGCTGCCAGAATCATTCAAGCCATTTTCCATTTTTGTCACCCAAATGGATGAGACGCTATCTTTTGCTGACTTTAAGACAAAGCTGCGGAGTTATGAGAACACTGAAGGTATGCGCACAGCCGTGACTGAAGACAATGTCATGGCGGCCCGGGCGCATCCAAAGAAGGCCTACGCTCCGGCAAGAGCAAGGCTGCAGAGCACTGAGAGTGACATTGAGTGTTTTCGCTGTGGCCAGAGAGGTCACAAGGCAAGACAGTGTCAGCGTGGTCAACAGTGGTACAGCCAGGGCAAGAGTACCACACGGCGAGGAGGACGGAAACAGCAGCGGCAGGACAACGCACGTGGGGTGTACGAGGAGACAGACAACAGCTTTGCCTTCATGCTGGGGACCAATGATCGTCAGCCAGGGAGCTGTGTCACCAGGAACGGGCTGATGGTGGACACCGGTGCAACATCGCACATCATCACCGACCTGGCCAAGTTCAAGAGTTTCGACGACCGGTTTCAGGCCGAGACCCACTGTGTGGAGTTGGCCGATGGCACACGGTGTAAGGGGGTCGCAGAGCGCAGAGGAGAGGCAGAGGTGTGTCTGGTCGACAGCAGGGGGCGACACCTCAGGGCCACTCTCCAGCAGGCGCTATACATCCCCTCTTATCCCCAAGATATCTTCTCCGTGAGAGCTGCAACTTCCAGTGGGGCAACAGTGATCTTCAAGGAGGGTGAAGACGTCCTGCAGTACAAAGACGGTACACGTTTTCTTATTCATGAACATAACAGACTGTTCTATTTGCCTACTGTGCCAGTGAACAAAGACTTTGATGATCAATGTATGGCTTGTCATGATATTCAGACGTGGCATGAAATTTTGGGACACTGCAATTTTAATGATGTTCAAAAGTTAGAAAATGTTGTGGATGGTATGTCAATCATGGGTAAAGCACCCAAGTCTATGCAATGTGAAGTGTGTGTTCAAGGGAAATTCACCCAGAGCAGGAACAGGAAGCCTGATGTGAGGGCCAAGTCAGCTTTAGAGTTGGTACATACTGACTTAGCCGGCCCCATTGACCCAGAGTCCAGAGAAGGGTATAGGTATGCACTTTCCTTTACTGATGACTACTCAAGTGTTGTTAGTGTGTACTTTCTGAAGCATAAAAGTGACACAGTAGATGCCACAGAGAGGTTCCTAGCTGACACAGCCCCATACGGGAATGTTAAATGTATCAGATCTGATAATGGTACTGAGTTTACTGGACAAAGTTACCAAGCACTACTTCGCCGTAACAGAATCAGACATGAGACATCCGCACCACACTCGCCCCACCAGAATGGCACTGCTGAGCGTAGCTGGAGGACTCTTTTTGACATGGCTAGATGTATGCTCTTAGAAAGCCAGTTACCTAAGAATCTATGGCCTTATGCAGTCCAGACAGCAGCAGTGGTAAGGAATAGATGTTTCAACAACCGCACCAGCCAGACACCTTACTTTATGCTGACAGGAAGGCGACCTAATATGTCAAGGATGCAGAAGTTTGGTACTGTATGTTATGCCTATAGACAGGACAGGAAGAAGCTAGACTCAAGGTCTGACAAAGGCATCTTCATTGGATATGACAAAAACAGTCCCGCCTACATGGTGTACTATCCTGACAGTAGGAAGGTGATGAAACATAGACTAGTCAAGTTTATGTCCAGTGTTGACGGACAGGAGACTGTTTCAGATGACGATGACGTTGGTGTGCAGTATAGCGACACCAGACCTGACTGTGACAAACCCAAGCAGGGTGACACCCTAGAGACGAGGCAAGGTCCATGCCAGATAAAACAACAGCCAGTTGAGTGTCAAGCGGGAATCCCATTCTCCAGAGCAGAGATACCCTAGTAGAGAGAGAAGGAGACCAGATTTTTATGGGGTGGAGAATGATCAGGCACAGATCAGCATTGATTACTGCTATAAGATGGTTTCTAATGTACCTCAGACTTTCAGAGAAGCTATGAATTCATCTAACTCAAGAGAGTGGGTAGATGCAATGGATGAGGAGATGAAATCACTAAGGGATAACAACACATTTACTCTGACCACTCTACCTGAGGGCAAGAAAGCAGTGGGGGGTAGATGGGTGTATGCTATGAAGAGCAATGCTGATGGGTCTGATAAATATAAAGCCCGCTATGTAGCTAAGGGGTATAGTCAAGAGATGGGTGTAGACTATGGGGAAACTTTTTCACCTACTGCCAATCTAACTAGTGTACGAGTGTTAATGCAAAAGGCTGCTCAGGAGGATCTGATCCTCCATCAGATGGATGTTAAAACTGCCTACCTACATGCACCAATTGATTATGAAATTTACATGGAACAGCCAGAGGGGTATGATGTAAAATCTCAGACAGGTGAAAAAATGGTGTGTAAACTAGAGAAATCATTGTATGGGCTAAAGCAATCGGGTCGTAACTGGAACAAAATGCTGCATGATTATCTGTGTGAAAACATCTTTGTGCAAAATCCTGTTGATTATTGTGTTTACAAGAGAGAAACAGAACATGAGAAAGTGATAATATTGATATGGGTTGATGACCTGATTATTGCCGCCAGTGATGAGAAAGTTTTAAAAACTGTCAAAGAAATGCTGACTGGGAAATTCCAGATGAAAGATTTGGGCAGACTGAAGAATTTCCTTGGTATTACTTTTGACCAATGTGATGGGGGTGTGACCATGTCACAGCAGACTTATGTTTGTAAACTGTTGGAAAGGTTTGACATGCAAGATTGTAAACCCAGGTCAACTCCTTGTGAACCAAAGTTGAATTATAATGACTGTGATGAAAAGCTGAGTGATCCCAGGAAATACAGAGAGGCAGTGGGTAGCCTAATTTACCTTACTTCATGCACTAGACCTGATTTGAGCTATGTTGTTAGTAAACTGTCACAGTATTTCAGTGAGCCAACCGAAGAGCAGTGGACAACTGTAAAGCATGTACTGAAATATCTGAAGGGCACAAATGACAAGATGCTCTGTTATAGGAAATGTGATGAAGGGTTAAGGGTGATCGCTTACAGTGATGCAGATTGGGCAGGTGATACAAATGACCGACGTAGTACATCTGGTTATTGTGTTAGCCTATGTAAGAATGGTCCTCTAATATCCTGGAAAACCAAAAAGCAGTCAACTGTAGCATTGTCAACATGTGAGGCCGAGTATATTGCATTGGCTGCTACTACACAAGAGTGTTTGCATTTGACTCAACTACTTAAACATCTTGATGATTATCAATATGGTGTGCCTATGATTTATGAAGACAACCAAGGTACGATTGCATTGGCAAAGAATCCTGTTAACAGACAGAGATGTAAGCATATTGATATCAAATACCATTTTGTGAGATCAACTGTAAACAATGGAAATGTGTTTTTAGAGTATTGCCCAACAGATCAGATGGTAGCCGACCTAATGACTAAACCTGTTACAAAAGTGAAGCTACTTACCTTTTCTACATTCTTGTTTGGGTTCTAATCTAAGATGAAATGTTGTTTGTTTCCATGATGTTTCTTTGTTTTGTTTTGTTTTGTTTTTGTAATTGTGAATAATATGTGAGCAAGTGGGGGTGTTAATTGATTGACTGATCTGGTTAATGAGTGTGCTCCCAATTATTGTGGATCCCTCTCAGGTGTGTGCCATGTGACTCTGCCATGTGATGTGTTATTTAAACCACACCTGAACCAATAAACAATTGATTGTGTGTTTCCAGCATGACCTGTCTCCATGTTCATTTCTAGACTGGTATCTAGTCAGCTCAGTTTAACAGCTGGGATGATGGTTCAGGGGGTTGCGGAGGTCTCTGCTGGAGAGGAGGAGGATGGTCCAGTGGTGGTGGTGGCGGTGTTCGGCCTAGGGCGGCGACCAGAGGCGAGGAGGCGGCTTGGCTTGATGGCTTTCCTGTCCAGGGGGAAGATGCCGCACTCCTTAAATCCCGCCTGCACCACCTCTTTCCTTTGAGCCCGCTGGTACGGGTGGCGGAACACTTTGGCAAATTCTGTCCGGTTTACTATGTAAGAGTTTTTGAAGTGGCAGAGATTGCCAGCCACCGTGGCAAACTCTGCCTTTAGGGGGCCAAAGTATCCCACGTCCAGGGGCTGCAGGACATGAGAGGTGTGCGGCGGGAGATGAAGTAGCACGACACCCGCCCCCTTAGCCGCCTCGACCACTGCTGGAGACAGGTGTGACTTGTGGCCATCAAAAAGGAGCAGCAGAGGGCGCTCCGGACGGGCATGCTGGACGAAGTGGTGGAACCACCGTAAGAACAGCTCACTGTCTATGTACCCCGCCGGCGATTTTCCATAGAGGGCGTTGGGCGGCCCTCCTTCTGTGTATCGGCCTCCGGGGAAATGCTTTGCGTAGATAATGAGAGGTGGAACGTCCTCCCCAGCTGCATTGAAGCAGGCCAACACGGAGATGTGGTCTCGTGAACCGGGGGCCTGTAGAAATGGGTGTTTGGTTCCCTTGAGTGCGATGACCTTGCCCCTGCTCTTAGCCATGTCAAATCCAGTCTCATCGCAGTTGTAGACCTGTGCCGGTTTGTCCCTCAGCCCATGCTCATCCAGAGTCTTCTCCAGGAGGTCGAAATACTTGTTCACCGTCTCCATTGATGCATGGGAGGACCTCTGCCGATCGATGCACTCTGGTGTCCTCATGCTCAGTATAGCCGCGTGCCGCCTCTTGAAGAGATACCACCACTTGATGCCCAGTGGTGGCCGCTGGTCTTGGGAGCTGTTCCTCTTCCTCCACACCGCCGACGCATAGGCCATTAGCCTGGCCTTGGTGAGCGGGAACCCATGGTCTGCACAGTACAGGCAGTATTGAACGAGGGCTTGCTCATCAGCAGTGGACAACTTTTGTTTCGGGCCTGTACGGCAGCCATGGGTAACCCGCCCACTTACCCTGTCCCTAAGTGTGTTGCGTGGCACATTGAAAATTCGGCATGCCAGGCGTACTGGCATACCAGCAGCCACCTCCTCCATTGCCCGCACCATGTCCTCATCTGCCCACTGCCTCTTTTTCTGTGCCATGTTCTAAAGAGTTGAATTGCCAAAAAATATATTGTTTCTATATGCTCATTTACTATTATTATTGTTACTATTATTATATTATTATTATTATTATTATTATTATTATTATTATTATCATTATCATCATCATCATTATTAGGGTATTATTAATATTATTATTGTTATTATGCTGTTGCGTGTGTTGTTGTAATGCTGTTCACCGACAGAGGACGCATGTACAAAGAGAATACACCTCCAACGAGAAATGCGTTTCACTAATACATGGTGTTGAATTGAGAGGCCAAATCAAGCTAAGTTTGTTCCCTTTCGGGACCCTTACTTCACTAGCAGCTAAGAGTCTTAGCTTAAACCAATGGATAACTATTTCAGGGGAAAACGGTGAGATACGTTGGGGAGAAACTCATGATAAACAAGTCATTCCATAGAGAAGTAATGGTCGCGAAATCAAAATTCTACCACTCGCAACCTGCGTTTCGGTACGTACTGCATTACAACACCGCTCTCAACAGTATTATATACTATTTGTTCGTCTTACCGGGTCGAAATCAATATATATACTCCCAGTGGGCGGAGGTTAACGGCTTTTTTGACGTTCGTCGCTCTGGTTGGTAACGTAATGAATATTAAGTGTCACGTACACGCAAAGGGGCGGAATTAGGGGCGGGGCGGAAATGGGTGTTCGTTCGATAATGTTTTAATTGAAGTACATTCTGGTATGTCATATTAGGCACTTTGGCCTATGAAATGTAAGCAGCAGCCAGCTAACTATTCTTGATAAGTTACGTAAATATGATAACAAACGTCATCTCTAAAACAAAATATTTTTACTCTGCTATAAGCCACTATAACGAGACAGTGCAGAAGCCTAATGAACAGTAGGCTACAGCAATAAAAAAAACTTTCTTGAACCTTGTCAGTTGCCCAGTTGGACTATCTGGTGGCTAAAATACAATTTCAAACATTGTATCGAATGACTAGCAACAACAATAACATTTTAACCTACCTAGCCAAGCATTTGGTAGACAGGTCAATATGAGCGTTACCGGCGCTATGCTAGGTTATGATTGTTATTAGCATGTCAACATCTGTTAGCTTCAAACTTACCAGGTAGGTCAAGCGCCTCAGCGATTTCTCTCCAGGCCTTTTCTTTTTTGCCCCTGTCATGAAACACTTTCAAAGACACGTCGTAAAGACAAGCCCAGCTAACACATGACGTCGCTACAACGTCGCCAGAAAGTTGTCATTTGGTCACGGCGACATTACTTAATGGCAACGTATCTGCAACGTTGCAGTAACGTTGCTGCGTGGATGTTGCCATAAGGTAATCAAAAGACGTTGCCGTTACGTACTGGTAAGGTCACTCGGTAACGTTGCCATTTGGTCACTGAGTTAACGTTGCCACAACGTGGCGGTTTGGTCACTCGGTAACGTTGTCATTTGGTCACTGAGTTAACGTTGCCACAACGTGGCGGTTTGGTCACTCGAGTAACGTTGCCATTTGGTCATGGATTTACGTTGCCACAACGTGGTGGTTTGGTCACCCGGTAACGTTGCCATTAGGTCACAAAATAAAGTTGCTGCGACGTGGTGATTTGGTCACCTGGTAACGTTGCCATTAGGTCACAAAATAAAGTTGCTACGACGTGGTGGTTTGGTCACCTAGTAACGTTGCCATTTGGTCACAAAATAAAGTTGCTGCGACGTGGTGGTTTGGTCACCAGCCTATCTTTGACATTAATCACAGAATACTTGTCAAAACTACAAATAATGGGTCAATGTGCCAATTTGCATAGGGAGATACATTTTTCTACCATAAATAAGTGCCTGCAGTAATAGGATCAATTGCAACTCTCTACAGATTGTTCGCCAGTAAGAGCCTACATTTAAATACCCTACCAGATGCCTATGATCTTCCTCATTGATGGAGACAGGGGAGTGCACACATTTTATGTGCTTTCCCGTGATTCTGCTCTTTCGAAGAATATAAAATATTGTTTATTTGCAACAGACAAAATGCAAATGCCATTTTTGGGACTGCGTACGAGGACCATGCATTTACCGTGAAGCACCTGGCACGAGACGATACCACTGTTTAATATTTTCCATGGCAACCACAGGGAGAATTCGAGAAGTGGCAGTTGGTACAGCAGCAGTCAGACCTTCGCAACGGTAAGTAAAAAGTTATACAGTGTATTGATATTTGTAAAAACATTTTTTAATCAACGTTCATGGTCTAAGTGTTTTACAAAGTTTTCAACTCGTTCAGACAACGTCAATCTATTTTGAAGTCGGCAATTTCTTATTGTTGATATATCGCTGCATGTTGGCTATCTAAAGCTAGCTAACTATTGCTAACGCCGTAACTAGCTAGACGACAACCAAATCTCTCCGGTAATAAACAATACAATAAAAGATGGACAAGAAATAAGTAGTGGTCCTGAATAACGCTATATTCCAGGCGCTCTTGTTGTCTTGCTTTCTAATGTAGCTATCGATAAGTCTAGACGCTGGGCTGAATTAATGTTAGTGCAGCATCAGCTACCTATCGATAGCTAACTAGGCACGAGGGTGGCCAAACTTTTCTTTGCAGGCGAAAATACTGACAATGTAAGCTGCTAAGGGAAATTAACGTAAGGTGCATGAGTTTCTGACCAGCTTCAAAGCAATGTGATACTGAATTTTAGATAAGAAAACCCGGCAGGCTGTCTATCATAAAGATACACGGTTAAATGATTCTGTTGCCATGAACATGTAACGGCAATACCATGATATGATATCATGTGCAATGTAGGGCTGCAACGATTAGTCGAACACGTCAACGACGTCGACTATAAAACGTAGTCGACGCAAAATTTTGTAGTCGCCTAGTCGTCATATTTATGAAGCTACATATAATTTGCATGTTAAAAGTTGATTTTCACTAATGCAGAGACGGCCTGAAGATTTCACTCGACTCTTTAGAACACTGCAATTCCCTGCCGGAAGTGTTGGGGGCAGTAACCTCATCTTTCCACTAAGATACCTGCAATAAACATGAATGATGAGAAAAGCCCTGGGTCAATTTGAGCAAGACTGCTTGTAAATAGCTCGTAAACTTGAGACCGCTATTATCAGGCAAAAATAAACTTTTGGATTTTGGTGTTGCTTCAGAAAGCACAATTTCAACATTAGCCTATGCATCAGAAGCAATTCAATTTGCGTCTCTGCAACTCTGCTGAACAGCAAAGCCTGCCTGTAGCCTACATTAAGCTAAAAGTTTTAAACATGAGCAAAGCACCTAGCTCACTAATATGCTAGAAACTGAAAGGGTTTTCTTGTTAAAGTTTTCTTTGATCTAGGCTATTTAATTTTAAACCACAAGTAAAAACATACCTTAACACTGTGATTCCCAAGGTGCAGACGATAGGTGCAAGTAGCCTAGCTTAGCGATCGCAAGTTCACTTGCTCTGACAGTAACGTTACCACTCAAAGTAAACAAGACTGAACAGCTAAACAATCTTATAGTCTTCCAAAATCCCAGAATGTAACATCTTAAGCATGAAAAAACTCGTGTGGAATGAGGAATAAGTCCTATTTCATGATGAAGCGTGTGTGGACACACTGACAACCTTGAAAGTGAAAAATATCTTTTTACCGTTTTTTGCTCCCCAAAACAAGACGTGTGTGTGCCTATGGCAAGCCATTTTGTGCTACATATAGGCTTTCACAGTCAGGCTACTGGAAACACTGCATGTGATGGTGGTTGCAAATAAACACACTGCTCAATTTGTAAAGAAGATGATGATGATATTATAACAACAACAATAATAATAAAAATATAATAATAATAATAACAATAACAATAATAATAATTGTTTTTGGCTTTTTACCCCTGATTTAAATACTCTTTAGGGTGATTTAGAATAAAGTCAAAACAATATTTAACTCTACTAAAAACTAAAATAATAATTGATAATCGGTGACTAATCGAAAAATTGATCTAAAGATTAGTCGACTACCAAAATAGTCGTTAGTTGCAGCCCTAGTGCAATGCATGATGTTTTCTATTCCATTTCTCTTTCATGGTTGGCTGTAAAAAGAAGAGAGGGCCTTAGCTTGGCCACCACTGCCTTAAGCAATAAGCCTATTATGTTTAGTTTAGAATGTAGTTACACAAGCTTTGGCTATACTGTACTTGTGTATGTAGGCCTAATGTATTTGCCCACATGTTTATGTTTCCACAGGGAACTACCAGTGTCCGCAGCAACATCTTTCTCATCCCCATGGCCAACAGAAAACCTAGCACAGTATAGGATAGGGAGGGGAGAGTCCTGGATGACATCCAGTTGCAGACTTTAAGGGATGGAGTAATGGAACAGCCGTCCACGACCAGGTGGAAGTCGCAAGCCTTCCTGAGTATTATATTTCTACCACTCTGATGTTTGTCGCAGCCCACAGCCTGCATCTTTTGGATATGAGGTAAGCCAATTCCACCTGTAACTTCTTTCTTGCATATCATTCTGACATTCAGCATCACACATGTTGGGTAAACTTAGACTATCATCAGTGATTTCCACCAATTGTTTGCTTATACATATCATGCAACGTGAAACAAAATGCTGGGCGAACTCTCCTACCATTATGTTCATTCCTCACAGGTCAGCATCAGCAGCTTTACCAACATCTTCATATCATCCCCACAATCAGCACAAAGCCTAGCACAGTCTACATCTGTCAGGTATGCAGTAATCAGTAATCCATGGCAACAAATACAAATGTTTATTATTGGATGTTGCATGCTGCACATACATGATGGAATGCTTTGGTGCACTCCTGTATCCATTTCAGTCATTGATTTTTGGTATCATGTAAGTAAGTATTTTGACACTTTTGCTAAAAAAAGTATTTCGAATTTTTTTTTGTCTTTTCTTTCACAGATCAAACTGCCACCACCAGCTGCCACCCCACAATCGGCAAGCCTAACAGTCTACAGCGCAGGTACAGTATGACACTGCGATTTAATACAAATTCATGGCCTCGTGTTTCTTCCATGAAGCTTCGGTGTTTGTCAAAGTTGTCATACTATGTTCTGTTCTACAGTACTCCTTTAAGTACATGTCTGATACTCTGGTACAAACTCTTAAAAAGATTGTTCTGCCACTTGTACTCAAGTGTTGTCTGTTTCTTTGGTCATTTTCAGAACATTTTCAGAACAGAACAGGGCCAAGACCATCTGCAGTCCAGTCTTCTTGGAGAAGGTAAGCTAACTACACTTTGGACTTTCTTTTAACCAACCATTGTACTTTACATGATGTGCATATGATTCCAACATTCAGCCACATCACTTTTCTCTTCATTTCAGTAGTTTATTTTCTGTGTGTGTTTGATGCAACAATCAAACACACAGTTACACAATTACAATTATTTTGGAGCTATTAAAACTAAACCTGTGTGTTGTTTTTCTTCCTCCACAGGTCACTATGCACCCGGAGATGTCGTAACATTTTCATCCAATCATTGCAACCAGAATCAAGCCTAGAAAGTCAGGTATGAGTTGCATTGTATTCACAATTTTGTTTTAATGAAATATCTATTTAGAGTGCTTTGGTATTCTATGAAAACCATTTTGCCACAAATGAGTTGTGCTCTTGTTGCAACAGGGCTGGGAGAGAGAAGACTGAAGCTTAACAGACGCCAAAACATCTGCTGGCAGCCAGTTCATCATTAGCACAGGTAAAATAGAAACAACAGGAGTGGACTAAATCTATTGAGACTGATCTGACAGAACCAAAGATTACTGGACAGCTATACAGATTCTACTTGCACTATTCCTATCTTAACTGCATAGTCACAGAGATTTTTGACATTAGGAGGCCATTCTTTGTGTTATTGTGCCATCTAGTGGTCACAAAATGCAAAAGCATGTAGATGCCTAGTAGACTGTGGTTGTGTATAATCAACTAAAGTTTACTGATAGTTTAATAATTAATTGGTTAATGACAAATACTGATGAATGAGGATGAGACAGCATTGCGATGACACATTGTGATTGTTATTATCCTGAGTACATATTTAATGTTTTTTGTTATTTTAATCTTCAAAAATGTAAGCAGTCACATTTCTGACTTGTTAATTACAAGTACTGGTAGCTATGCAAAGATCAATTGTTGTTAAAACTTTAATCTTGTGTTTTTAAGCGCTTCATTTTCATGCCATGAAAATTCACAATTTGTGAGTTCACATTACTTTGTTGGTGAATACAGGTACACCTGTATAAACTCAAAAATCCTGCACTTTAATAATAATAGAAAAAAATTGAGAATGGATAAATGCTGTGTGTTTCCACTAGTCAACAACATCCCAGTGTCTCATTTTGGTTTAGGTGTTCAGGTCTGGTGTGAAAAACTACTGTAACTGACTTATTGACTAAAACATCTATGTTAAATACTGTTTATAGGCTAACAGTGTCTTACTTTTCTGTGTTTCACTGATAGGCACAGCAAGTGAGAATCCCTGGTTGAAGATTGACAGCTTGGCCACAACATTTTATTCTGAATAAAGCTGAGCTGATATCTTGGATTGAATTTGACTCTTGACTGTTTAGTTTAATAATATTAATGTTGTAGGTAATATTCTGGGCAAATGAGGACTAAATGTAGGTGTAGGGCATGTAGGTCCGCCCAGTAGTTTATTGTTTTTACCTCCTGGCGACGTTTTAGCAACCTGAAATGGTGGTTGCTAGAAGGTCGCCAGTAGGTTTTTGGTTGCTGCAACGACGCTAGGACGTTGTGGTTACGAATTGGCAACGTAAGAAAATTACATCCTGGCGACATTCTGCCAACCCGTAAAGAAAGTTGCCACAATGTCGCCGGTACGTCTTTGGTTGTCACAAAGTCGCCGTTACGTTGCGGTTACGGACTGGCAACGTAGGAAATTACATCCTGGCGAAATTCTGCCAACCTGTAAATGAAAGTTGCCACAACGTGGCCGTTACGTTGCGGTTACGGGCTGGCAACGTCAAAAGTAACGTCGCAGATACAAATAGGCCTCTTTCACTTTCCACGTTGTGGCAACGTAAAAAGTTACGTCGCGGCAACGTAACTTTGGTCGTGAAATTACGTACTGTGATAACGTAACTGTGTTAGCTGGGAGGGCGCTGCTGCCACATCTCCACCAGTGTCGCCTCCATTGTTTTACTCCATTTAGTAGTCATTTTGGACGTTTGAGTTGCGTTAGCGAGAGAATGAATGAAATTACGTTATGGTCTCTCCAGATGTTCGCGGGATTCCCTCGAGCAACAGCTGGTGGCGGGATCCCCTCCCCATGACAACCAACGATTCTGGAGTGCACAGCTGTGAGAATTTTTGATGTCAACATTCGATACGTCATTGCGATTCCCCCCCAAAATCTGACATGCCAAACTTTTTGTCGTGGGGTTTTCGAACGTCGCAGACGAAATAATCGTAGGTTGCAAACATGTCACATTACAAGATCTCACTCGTCTCAGATTTTTAAAAAATCGCGTACGATCCAGAAAATTTGTCTGCGACGAGACAATCGTGGCTGAAATCGTGTAGTCTGTACCGGCCTTAAGGCTTTTAGATTTTTGCGGCTCCAGACAGGTTTGGTTTTTGTTTTTTTGGGCCAATATGGCTCTTTGAACATTTTGGGTTGCCGACCCCTGGTCTATTGTAACGCACTTATAGGCCTACATTTCTAAAGTAACCTACCCAACCCTGGACAGGGCAAATTCAAAACAATACAGATCCTGGTGTAAAGCCCTTGTTAGAAAAATGATTATGTTTGGTTTTCGAGTAGAACCCGTGCCATTGTAGGCTAATTTAGGCTAATTTAACCTGGTTCTCACGCAGATGCGAGCTCATGAAGTTGAACGAAATGCCTGGTTCTCTGTGTGAGAACCAGGCTAGTGCTCATTGTGAAATTTATAATTATGGAAATTGGCCATTCACATAACTTTTGAACCATACATGGTATAAACACAAATGAGACCATTTTTTCACATAAATATAACATGGGGAATTGGTTGGAATTATTATTATTATTTTGATGATAGAAACACATTTAGACCACTTTCTGGTACTAAATTGACTAAAATGTATGAAATATTGTTCAAATCCAGACAGGAAACAATGTATAAGTTTTCAAAAATAATGCAAAGTGTATTGCAAATGCATTTTTTTACGATTGAAACCATTCTTTGACTTCAGGTGTTCATTACACATATTGCTCTTGCCATTAAATACTTCCCTGTGGGCACTTAAAGGGGGCCTAGAACACGTTTTTCTGACTATTGGAAACTGTTCCTTGACCCATTTTATACCACATAATTTTTTTCGGGGCTGAAAATGACCTCGGAGCCATGCAAAGTGAATTACAGAGACCCT
>JAODXP020009543.1:122500-136657 GCA_027497455.2 Sardinella longiceps | reverse complement strand
GTGTGAGAGAGTGTATGTGACCCGTTTGTCTGTTCGCCCCAGTTGCCCATCATGCTGCTCTCGCACTCCGAGCTGTGGAAAGCGTGCCTGGAATACATTTCCAGGCCGTGCACGGTGGTCATCGGCGCCGTTACCGCCGCCCTGTACTACCTGTGGGGCCGCGAGGGGCAGGTTAGTCAGAGAGCAGAGGCCCGGTACACCTCCGGTAACTCACTCGCTAGAAGCAAAACTCATCCTTAAAACGGCCCTACTTCCTCCCCTGTCCTTCCTGAGACGCGACTCTCCCTGCTTTTTCTCCAAGTCCTCTGCCTTTTATTCATCCATCCACCCATTCATTCATCCATCCATCCATCCATCAGCTTTCTATCCACCCTCCTGAGGTTGCACTGCTAAAGCCCATGATTGGTCAGTCTGGCCATTGAACACCGCTGTGATAATACTGAGGTGTTTAAAATGTTTGGGGTGATGCAAGTCCTCACTCTCCATCTTGTCTCCCTTCTGCTGCTTTGCAGGCTGTGTGTGTGTCTGTGAGAAAGAGTTGTTTCCTTGGCGCACGCGCACACACACCTGGCCAAATGCCTCCTTCCTCCCTGTCTGCCTATTTTGTCTCAGTTTGGTCACAAAGGCCTTTTCAGCACCAGAGCTTGGAGGAGACCCAGACTGGGCTTTAGAGTAGTGTGTGGCCTGGGCTTTAGAGCGCTGTGTGTGTGTGTGTGTGTGTGTGAGTGTGAGTGTGTGTGTGTGTGGGGCGAGTGTAGCGTGGGATTTCAAGAAGTTTCTTGTTTGAGTGTTGGGACAGGGCTTTAGAATTGTGTGTTTGTGTGCCGGCGTGCATGCATCCGAGTGTGTGCCTGAGCTTTAAAGAAATACCAAACCTTTTTATGAAATTTCCTTATTGTTAGTCTTGCCTCGAGTTATGTGGGCTAATGCTATTTGGTTTATGCATGCATTTTCCTTGTCTGGCTACCCCACAGTAACAAAGGAATTCAGAGTGTGTGTGTGTGTGTGTGTGTGTGTGTGTGTGTGGTTGTGTGTGTGTGTGTGTGTGTGTGTGTGTGTGTGTGTGTGTGTGTGTGTGTGTGTGTGTCCAGACCTTTAGATTGTTAGAATGGTGTGTGTGTGTGTGTGTGTGTGTGTGTGTGTGTGTGTCCGTCTATGAGGTTGGCCTTGTCTTTATGGTAGTCTGCGTGTGTGCGTGCATTGCCTGGGCTGAGAGAGAGGGAGAGGCATGGCCTTTGGGGTAGACTGAGCATGTGTAGAGTAGTTTGTGTGTCCGTCCGTCCGTCCATGTGTCCTCCAGGCTCTCCATCCTGTCCTTTCCCATGAAATTCCATTGCTGATCTGCACTGTGAGTGGATAATCTGCATGTTTGCATTCAACCTGTTTTTGTTTTCCTCTTTTTGTGAAATATTTTATTCTGTCACTCCCTCCTGCTGCCCTCTACCTCCTCTCTACTCCGCCACTCCTTCCCTCTCCTCTGCTCAATCTGCATCTGTCTGTTTTCATCCCGCCATCTCTTGTGCCTCACTTTATCTTTCTCTCTTTCTTGGTCAAACTCTCTCTTCCTCCTTTTCTCTTATGTTCTCTGTCTTTCTCTCCTTTTCTTCTTTTGCCCCATCCTTCCCATCTTTCCCTGCCTCTCTCTCTCTCTCTCTCTCTCTCTCTGCCCCTCAGACCCCAGTGCTGGTGTGTAGTGATGGATTCCGTGTGTTTCTGCATCGCCACTGTCCAGTGGTGGCCGAGTGCTTCCGTCCAACGCCGTGGTGCTGGGGCGGCCGACTGCAGACGCTCGTGCGCGTCCTCATCAAGTCCAGCCCCTCCGTCACCTACAGGAAGTAAGACCTTTTGCCACACCTCTCTTAATAAGGACACATTATAAACTCTAACCAGTATTGCATATACACTCACCACCTTAACAAGGGAAATACCTCCAGAAATGGTCTCTTTGTTTCTCTGTGAATTCAAACTCATTGTGTGTGTGTGTGTGTGTGTGTGTGTGTCAGTGAACTGATTGGGACTAATGATGGTGGTCAGCTCTCCCTTGACTGGGTGGATAACTCAGAGAGTGATCAGTACCCTGATGAGACGGTCCGGCCCACGGTGCTGATTCTGCCGGGCCTCACCGGGAACAGTCGCCAGACCTACGTGCTCCACGCCGTCAGCCAGGCCACACGCAGAGGCTACCGGTGAGTTAACAACCCACATCTACATTCACCGATGAGTTAAACTACTGATGTACTGTATACTCAGCTTGCCAGGTTCGCAACCACTTATCTAGCTACGTTTCTGTACATTCCAGTGCCTATGCTAAGCTAAAGATAAAATTTGGGGTCGCCAGGCAGGGAAAATGCATGCACTGAACCCAAAATGCTTTTTAACTACATGTAACTCCAGGGAAACTAATTTTCTTAAACATTGTTTGATGTCCCTTCAATAACCCATCTCAACACACTGAGTATAGAGCTGTTGTCTAACATAAGGCACTGCTGGGATTCGAACCCAGGATCTCCTGCTTACTAGACAGCCCTCTCAGCTCACACTTCTTTGTGTGTTTGTCACAGGTGTGTGGTCTTCAACAACAGGGGATTTGGTGGAGAGGAGCTACTGGTGAGTGTTAGACATTTTCTTCTCTTCCTATTTCTTTCCTCTTGTCTTTCTCTTCATCTCTCTTTACCTCTCTGTTCCTTCTTTTCTTATTATCTTATCTCACGTTCCTCTCGTCTCTTCTCTGGTTCTCTCTGTTCATGTTCTTGTGTTTGTGTTCCCCCTGCAGACCCCGCTCACGTTCTGTGCAGCGGACACCTCAGATCTGGAGCAGGTGGTGATGCATGTCAAGGAGATTTACCCACAAGCCCCTCTGCTTGGCACAGGTGTTTCACTTGGAGGGTGAGTATGTGAGTGCGAGTGAGCAAGTGTGTGTGTATGTGTGTGTGCATGCCATCTCTCTTTTGCATTTGAGTCTTACTTAGAAGGTGACATACTGAGTTTCTGTGGTAGTGTACACCCCTTCAATTTGAACAGATTAGGAAGTGATGAGATACTGCTGGTGTCTGTTGTCAAAAATCAGGCCCCTACATTCCTTGTTGCTAAACAACCTGGTCATTTGACCTTTGCCCTTGTCAGGATGCTGCTGCTGAACTATCTGGCGCGTAAAGGTCAGGAGGCGGGTCTTCTGGCGGGTCTGACCATGTCTGTGAGCTGGGATACGCTGGAGTCCTGCGCCTCTCTGGAGCAGCCAATCAACTGGCTCCTCTTCAACCGACACCTCACCGGCAACTTGTGCCGTGCCATCAAACGGTGAGTTAACATGGGAAACTGTGCCACGCCATCAAACTGTGATCATGATGGAGACGTGCTACACCTCTGCCGAAATCTACTGAAAGCCAGGGGTTCTGTAAAGGAGAGATGGCTGTGGTGCTTGTTCTCACACAAATGCACATGTGCACACACACACACACACACACACACATGCACACTCTGAGGTTCATATTGCTCTGTTTTGTGTTGCATCAGGCACAGGAAGATTCTGGAGACTGTGGTGGACGTGGACCATGTGCTCAAGGTGACGAACACACACACACACCAGCACACACACTTACACATGCACACACACATACCAAACTTACCACCCTCCCACTTTTCAGGCTCGCTCCATCCGTGAGTTTGACGAGCGCTACACCTCTGTGATGTTTGGCTATAAGTCCTGCCTGGAATACTACCAGGCAGCCAGCCCTGGATACAAGCTGCCCCAGACCACTGTACCTGTGCTCTGCCTCAACGCTGCAGACGACCCCTTCTCTCCCAAACACGGTGAGGCACACACACATCGTAGCTGTACTCTGCCTCAACATTGCAGATATCTTGTGTGACACACACGCACACACACACACGCACACAGACACACACACACACACACACACACACACAGACACAAACACACACAATACTTGTGCTCTGCTGAACACTTTGACGCGCCTACACACACACACACACAGATGATGTTTTAGGTGGTTTTTGGAATGTTTCTGAAGATATTCCCCCTGCACCACAGCTCTCCCCGTGTCTCTGGCAAAGCGCCTGCCAAACGTGGCGTTGCTGGTGACGTCTCACGGCGGCCATATTGGATTCCTGGAGGGGCTGTATCCAAGCGGCGAGGGTTACATGGATCGCCTCTTCGGCCAGTTCGCCCAGGCTGCCTTCGAGCACACGTCCGACCTGATAGACGCCTGTGCCGCCTCCACTTCCGCCGTCGAAAGACATGAGTGACAGCTGTGGCTACTACTCCCGCCCCTTCCACAGTGACCACTTGCAGTAACCCAGAGAAGGGGCGGAGTCAGTGGGTGATGTCACTACCGAACTCACTTCTCTCCGTTCCTCCAAACTAATCCCCATCTCAGGACCTCATATGTCAGCCAATCATAGTGAAGCTTAACTCGGACTCACTGACATTTTCAGGTAGGCAGCCAATAAGAAGCCTAGTTTAAACCCAGAAGACATCTGGGTCTCTCTAGTGATGCCCAGAGAGAGAGAGAGAGAGAGAGAGAGAGAGAGCGCGCGCGCGCGAAAGAGTGGAAGGAAGGACGGAAGAAAGGGGTGAAGAGAGAGTGCAGATCTGCTTTTATAGGTGTCATTTTTAAATGTGAAGTAGATTTGTATTTAATTTTAGACTGCAGGCAGTAGTGTTTGTGTGAGGGTCCATTCAGTACATACTATATATAAGTAGAGGAGGAGGTTGCCCTATGTAGTATGCACCTCCACTCCCTTGGGCAGCTGAAGTATGCTGTATTTAGTATGCTTCTCCAATTCCTGGGGCAGCCAGATCTAGTCACTGTTGCTGCTAATGTTGGTCTTACTGTAGTCTTAGACTGAACTTAGCGAAAACTGTTGAGTAGTTAGCAAAGATGCTTTTGAGAAGTTAGCAACGGCACTGTTGATATTGGCAGCAACACTGTCGAGACAAGAAGTTCTCAATGTCACTGTTATTGATCCCCAAGGGATCAAGAAAGTATCTTATCTATCTAGAAGGCTGTCCCAGATCTTTTGAAGTGATCCCACACCAGCAGCAGCAGTGATGCTGACTCCAAGTGCCCTACCTGAAAATGTCACACAACTTCCTCTACTCTGGGTAAACTTGAAATCAGAGAAATGTTTCTCACAAAATAAGTCAAGTTGCTGCCTTTCTGACAGAACAATATGATTACATATGTATATAAAGTGTGTGTGTGTGTGTGTGTGTGTGTGTGTGTGTGTGTGTGTGTGTGTGTGTGTGTGTGTGTGTGTGTGTGTATGGATATGTTGATGTATATTGAGCAGAATGTTGATTGGCACTGTACTGAATGTGACTGAAGTATTTTTACCCATATTTCCCTGCATGACAAATCTAAGTGACCAAGTGTGGCACAAGGCTTATGGGATATGTAGTCCCAAAACCTTTAAGACGCTGTTCACCTAATTAGTTTTACCTATGACTGTGTGTGTGTGTGTGTGTGTGTGTGTGTGTGTGTGTGTGTGTGTGTGTGTGTGTGTGTTTATGATTTCTGAAGTATTAGACAATGGTATCCACACTGGGGCCAGCCCTATACTCAACCACTGACTCTGTAGCCCAATGTCTGAGCACTGCCCTCGTATCCCCAGCAGAGGGCATCACTTGTGTTTACTAGGCTATAGTGTAAGATGAAGATATTTCCAGCACTCACTGGACTGTGCATGTTCTTCGCTGATCCTGAGCAGTGTGCACAGCCAGTCACGCACAAGAGACTAGACTCCACTTGAAATCAGAGTGTGTGTGTGTGTGTGTGTGTGTGTGTGTGTGTGTGTGTGTGTGTGTGGATTTGAAGTGGAATGGTTTGTTTAAGTGATCTGACCTTGAACTTTGTCCAGCTGTCAGAATGTGACTAGGCTCCTCAAAGAGGGTTTATTGGTCCGTTATTTTTAATCCGTCACGTCAGATTAGATCAGTGATTTTTAATGATCAGTGATGTTTAATCTTGTCAATCATTATGTCACATGGTTAATCAGTTTGACTGATTTTTATTTGACATGTGTTTGATTTTTATTTCCCATGGGATAGTATAGACAATTTTTATTGTTGTAGCCTATTTAATTTTGAGATTTGATAAGAAAAGAGTTTATTATTTTTTGCAGTGTTACTATGATGATGCACTGGTGAATATAGATCCCCAAACGCACAGGTTATGTCCTGACACACAGGTGAGGTCCTGATACGCACACCTGTGAGCTGTAGTCTACCGGTCTCTGATGATGAGATGGTTGGAAGCGTTCCGTTGCAGCTTAAACGCCCAATGAGTCAGCTGTGTTGATTGGGGTTCATCTACAATGATGCTTTTCAATGGTTTGTTGTGTATGAATTGAAATGGTTAAAGTAAAGTTTTGTTTGCGTTTGGTCTAAGTTGGACTATTGAAGTAAATTTATTTGTGTTTGATCAGTGTTGGAGTATTGAAGTAAATATTTATGTTTGATCCGGGTTTGACTATTGAAGTAAATGTATTTGCGTTTGATGACTATTTAAGTAAAAGTATTTGCGTTTGGTCTTGTTGCTGTTTAAAGGAAGGGCCCAATCTGCTAAAGATCTGACAGTCACGTAGTTGTAACCAATAGCACCAGTGAGATGCCTGACGAATCTACGAATCTCTGCATCCCTCTAGTCTGCCTGACAAATCTATCAGCTCCAATCCCTCTTGTCTGGCTGATGTCTTTATTCCAGTGTCCATTTTCAGGCTTGTGGTCCCATTCAATGACACTATACCTGCATCCTCCTCCACTCTTGTGATCTGAGCCTTTAGAGGTCAGACTGGACCTCTGCAGCTGGATACCCCCGAGCCTAGTCCCTTCCAGTGCTTTAGCTCTCGTGCCCTCAGAACAACCAGGCCAGTTTGGGGTGTTGCTCCAGCACTGTGTGTGTGTGCGTGCGTGTGTGCGCATACGTGAGAAAGAGAGAGGGAGAAATCCCACCCCACCCCGGTCTGCTGTAGACTCAGCTGTAATGGAGTGCTGCTATTGGCTTGTTCTGTCTGTCAATCATTCCTATGGTGCTACTAAAGCTGATGAGACGCTGTGGACCAATCAATACACAAAGCTCCACCTGCACTGCAGACACATCATGGGCCCAATGTTGCACACACACCCCTTACCCTCCTAGACACTCTTAAGGCCAATTCAGACTGAAGATCCGCAACGAGATGAAACGGTTTTATAGAGGAGTTTCAGCAGTGTGAATCAATCGTCGCAAGGTTGTTGCAAGCAGTTGCAAGCCGACGCAAAAGATTTAACATGTCAAATTGCAGTTTCGAAGTTTTAGAATGTTGCAGATTTTTAGAATGTCGCAGCCCATCTAGTTGCGGATCTTTGGTCTGTAGCCACCTTTACAGTCACACACACACAGACACTGTATGCAGACCCTCACACACTCTTACAAATACGTAGTGAAAGTGGAGCTAATGCCAGTATTTCAGCGTAGCTCTCATCTTTAAGCTCATGCCTTACTTATGTCTTCTGTCTCAGTGTGTTTCCCAAAAGCATAGCTGCTAACTAAGTTCGCTTCTATGTTGGTTGCAATGCAATTTTCCATTGACAACTAATTAAGTTGCTAACAGGTTAGCAACTATGCTCTTGGGAAACACACCCCAGATGGATTGACTGGAGGTCTCAAGTGTTATCAGATAGATTGTTGTAATCTTCACTTTTATGTTATGTTGATGATCATCATGCCTTACTGTTATTCTCATGTTTTTTCATCAATCAATAGTTGCCAATAACCAATCAACTACACCTCAATAAAACCTCAACTTGCTAACCATGTGTGTGTGTGTTCTTGCTGACTTTGTGACACACCTGCCCACTCGTACACTTCCAATGCCACCCACCCCATACATACACCCCACTTATTTACTTCACACAGACCATATACAGTAGCCTATATCACATTTTACATACCTCGAAGACTTACAGTAACTTGGATTGTTGACATCCAAAATGTTCTTAGGAGTTCAAGACAAAATTTTCGTTTGAAAAAGAAATTCAAAGTTTCCGCTTCCATCATGAAGGTCTTCTACTATACTTAAGATGGTGAAAGAGTTAAGCTGGTATCATCACCTGGTATGGGAAACTCACAGTAACACAAAGGGTACATCTCAATACATAATTCCTCCGACCTCCTTTCCTCACTTCCAACCTTTCCTCCGACCTAGCCCCTCCTCCCGTGAAGGAAGCAAGGAAGCAACGATCGGAGGATGGAGGAATCGAGGGCAGACAGATATAAGAAATGAGATGTCCTCCTGATTCATGCATCACTAGTATGAGACGTCCATTACAGATGACATCTCTGAAACAACTGACCAAAATAAATGCTATCTTCATCAAATATAGGCTATAACAACCACCAAACAATTTTATTCATCATAATGCAATGTAATCAAACCAAGACAATTAAACCACGATCTGTTTTGCATCAGTTCACTTTTGTCTTATAACCACGGACAATGCACATCATAATAAACTCGACTAAACAATCAACTTTCTTGCTGAAGTTGAAGATGTTTTTTATTATTTCTAATATGCTTTTCCCTTGCTCCAAACAGTCATATGAACTCCCTTTTCGCAAATAGCAAACTCGTTTTTTTAATTGGATGTTGAGGTGACAGAATGGGAGGGCATTTAAACTTTTTAGACTTTCGATTCAAGCCAATGAACGCACGTTCCCGCTGTTCGCGCTTCCGCGTTTTCTCCGCAAAGGATACACCTGTGCTTCCTCGCTTATCGGACCTTTCTCCTCTCTCCTCCGTCCTCGTTCCTCTCTCCTCCTCGCAGCAATTAGAGAATTGAGACATCCTCGATGACGTCGAGCCTCGAACAATTTCCGGGGCACAAGTACGGAGGACAGAGGACCGAGCCCGAGGAAGCATATTGATATGTACCCAGAGATTGTAGTTCTCTCTGGTATGTTCAACTGAGGCTCAGGCAACAGGAGCTCCTATTCATATAGGTTAGTCCAGCCGGGGTCAGCTCTATGTTCCCACAGCCCTATGTTCCCACATTTGTTAGGAATTTTTGTTTTTCACAGAATTTTTGGAAATTAGGCCCTATGTTCCCACATTTCTTAGAAAATTTGGGAAATTGAGCGCTATGTTCCCACAGTCCCATCCATGCTCTCACATTACAAAGATTATTTTTTTTTAAATTAGACCCTATTTTCCCACAGCAATTATGTTCCTATAAGGGCATGTTCACACCATCTCAGGTAATATTTATCCAGTTAGCCCTTCCGTTCACATTAGAATAGAAGATTCTGAAACTGAAAACGATTCCAAAAAATGATTGCTGAGGTCGATTTCAAAAATAATCGCTGTGGTGGATGAATATAAAATCGTTGTGGAATGTGGATGCAAAACGTTTTGAAAACGAGAGTGGATGAAGATCGTTTTCATTGCGAATATAAATCTAGGCAGCACAGCATAAAAGAACCTTACCCTAAATCTAACCCCACTACCTGCAAGGCACCATTGAGGGCAAATAATACCAAGATCGAATCTTGCTTGAACTTACATAGAGGGTCTACCACCAGGCAGGGGTAGAAATGTGGGACTAGTACCTGACTTTGAAGAAAGAAAGAAAAAAAACTCTCAGAAATGTGAGAATATAGGGCTGTGGGAATTTAGGGCTGTGGGCACATAGAGCTGTGGGAACATAGGGCTGTGGGAATATAGACACGCTCCCGTCCAGCCTTCGTATTGGTGCATAAGACACATTTTCCAGCCCACATACTAAGACACCAGTCTTACCAGACAAAAATGGTGTTCCACTAACAGGAATTACCCAGAGTGAATCAATCAGTAGCCCTGTTGTTTCACATTGCTAAGAGCAGTCGATAGGTTGATCTCAGATGCCAGCATAAAACGTATGTATCTGGAGGAAACTCCAAAAACACCAATTGTCCAGCCACCCTGTTCTTTGTCCTATAGAAGACTATGGAGGACAGGAGATCAAGGTAAAACCCTGATATAAAGTTACTGTGTTTGCACTTTGTGTGCCCTAGAGCTGAATGAAACATTTTGCTATTCTTGAATGTAATATCCCTTGCTGGTCCTCAGATCTGCACATGACCGAAGGTTAATACCTCCTTTATGTCAACCTGAGGAATGAACACAATCATTGCCTTGCCTGTGCACATGCCCTCAGCTAAAAGGGATGTGTCGTCTTTAACCATCGAGCAGATGACTGCATTTGAGAGAGGTCATTCTCCATTAGCCCTGCACACACTTATACAGTATATCTGCAGGAGGAAGAGGAGGAACGCCATTTTCTTGCTGCAGCAGATTGGTCCATCCATTTCTGCTACAGGTCTGACGATGTCAGAAAATGTGTCCACCAGACATGCACAAGACAGAACCTTGAGAAATTATTCTGATGCATGTAAGTACATATCGAAGACATATATACATCAACATTTCCCCTTCTATTTTCTTAGCCCGCCCATAATACGAATGTTCATCCGTATCAATGGTCTGGGGACGGTCTTCTGGGGCGTGTGCAGGCCCCGACAAAAAACTCTCAGAAACAAACAATTGCTGGTAAGTGGAGGCTTTTGTGTTCTTGTTAAAGGCTTGATTGATTTACTTGTCAGCCTGAATGCACACACGCTTTTCTGAAGTATTGCATGAGCATCAAGAGTTAGTCTTAGTAATGGACCCATCTGGTTTTATTTTGGATTAGGCAGCATCGAGTGAAAATGCGGGACATAGGGCGGGGCAAAGGGTAAAACTGCTGTACAGTACAACGCAAAGCGTTACAGGTGGTCATCCTACTGTAAGCTGAACGATATTTCACCAAAATGTATCTTACTGTGAGTCACAGAAGTGCACTCTATCAGGAGGCAATGATGGAGGCATTATTTTTGACTTTGAGGTTTCTAATTAAAGTTATTTTTTTCCTTGCAGATGCAGCAGACCTCATGGGCATGCACGTGACTTGGATTCTCCCAGTGAAGAACTGCTCATCAGAACTCTCCACTAACTGCAACAGTGACATTCTGCTGCTCAGTGCTGTGCACAGCATCTTGCCCTTGCATCATCATGCTGACCACTATGTCAGTGGCAGTACTGCAAAAGGGTAGCCACAAGGGGGCGCCACTAGAGACAGCTCACGGGGAGACAACAGAGGAAGGAAGGATTGTGTCACATTCAGATTAACTTTGCTACAGTCTTGCATTTCAGTTTTGCCTCAGTGGAAATTGCATAATTATTCCTCAATCTAACTGTCTTAATTGTTAAACTTTTTTTACGTGTTTCACTTGGTGAAAGGGTTTTTCAATTTAACTTCAGATGAGGTGATCATAACAGTTACTGATACAAACCAATTGCAGTCATTAAATTAATTCTTAGGATTTGCATTGTTATAGAAATTGAACCTTCATGGGACTATATATCTGCGACTGATCCTGTCATGATGGCACTCGATATAAAAGTAAAGTAAGGTAGTGGGATCAATCAGATGGTAGTATAAGTTGGAGCCCACGCGAGTGCCATCATGAGACGATCAGTCGCAGGGACCCTACACTCTTGAAATTAAAGGATATTCAAAGCACTTTTTAAGGTTTCTCACTTCACACTGGCGGAATCCATTTCAGGAGATTTCAGGAACCCTTTTAAAAATGTTCTCTTAAGATCTTTGAAGGATACTTGAATCTAAAGGTTCCTCATTTTGGGTTCCATCTTTACAAGAGCCTCGAGTATCCTTCAAAGAACTTCAGAGAACTAATGTATTTTTTAAGGGTTCCTGAAAGCTCCTTTCTGGGTTCCACCAGTGTGGAACCTTAAAAAGTGCTTTGAGAATCCTTTAATTTTTACAGTGTAGAAAGGAGAGTCAGTCTATGGTATTTTATGACCTCAATGGCACCTTTCAGGCAGCATTGGCTGCAAGGCCCTACCTTAACCCTAAAATTAACCTAAACCCCCTTAACCCTCACTCTAACCCTAGACAGGGGGGTAGTGCCTTGGAAGGCAGCGCTGCATGGAAGGTGCCATTCAAGGCAAAAAAAGACTGAAGTTGGTCACAGTCCACTCAGGAGGAGTTGGTGACAGGGAGCCAACCAATCAGAGGCAGGGATGGCACTCAGCAGATATGAGCAGAGAGTATTGCGGTGTACTGTATGTGGGCAGAGGAAGCAAACGAATTAGGCCTTCCAGATGGATTTCACAGTGAAAATGAAACCGATCTGGGAGAGAAGCGTCGGGGGAAATTGAACTTTACTGTGTGTTTGTGTGAAGTGTGATATCTGAACTCTATTGAGGTAGTCGTGTGTAAGGTGTACATATGTGTGATCTCTGGCCCAAACTAATTAGGCGTCTGTCAGCTTCCCCATACCAGAGCTGCGTTCCAATTACTACAGCTGCTTTTGGGAACCAGTAAAAAACCAAGCTGAATTACCTCCCAATCTGTGCCCAGGGCATAAAGTGTGCGTGTGTGCGTGCGTGCGTGCGTGCGTGCGTGCGTGCGTGCGTGCGTGCGTGCGTGCGTGCGTGCGTGCGTGCGTGCGTGCGTGTGCGTGTGCGTGTGTGTGTGTGTCTTGGAGGGGAGGGGGGGATTTTGTGGTACTGTATGTGAGAGGATCAGGGGTTGCATCTCTTGGAGGCAGGAATTACCTTTGCTTTGCATCAGGTGTGTTTGTGTGTGTGCAGGAGTATAATTATTTCAGTTAGATGCTGATTAACTGAAGCACAGTAATCATTAACTGGATCCTACTCAGGGCCAATGCAGTGTAAGATTCACACACACACACACACACACACACACACACACACACACACACACACACACACACACACACACACACACACACATATCTATAAACCCACATACACACCAAGCATGCAGCATGCATACATTAACACACACTCACACACACCTACAATCATGAGACATGCACATGTTCACACACAAGGAGGATTCTGGCATACACACACAGTGATCATGTTCTACTGCGGTTCTGTAGTATTGTTCTTTTGTTCTAGTATGGGTCTGGTTCTGTGTTGTGTGGATCTCTCTCTCTCTGTAATGTAGTTCTGTGTTCTAGCTCAGTAGTGCAATTCTGTAGTGTGGATCTACAGTTTGGTTCTATGTTCTAGTTCAGTAGTGTGGACCTGCAGTGTGATTCTATGTTCTTGTGCAGTCATGTGGTTGAGTTGGTTCCTGTCCTGCAGAAAGTTAGGTAATGTCCGGTGGGGGTTAATCGGTATCAGAGACTAGTGACTATATAATTATTGGAAAAGTTGTGCTATTAAGATAGCCTATACTATTCCTATGAGCTACTAGTTCTTTATAAAGTAACTTTGGATTTTGACATTTGCAATATCAAATTAGCATCTTTTCAGGGGACGTAATCAAGGTGGGAGATGATTGTTGTCAAGGTGACTGCCTCAACTATAAAGTGCCAGGGGGAAAACCCTGGCTTGTGTGTGTGTGTGTGTGTGTGTGTGTGTGTGTGTGTGTGTGTGGGGTGTGGGTGTGGGTAGCAGAGACTTGATGTGTTTGACCAGAGGAGTGCAGAGGTCAGGGGGCAGAACTGAGAGCACAGGTGGGGTTGTAAAAGAAGAAGGGGTTGTATTGTTTTGGGGTTTGACTCAGGTGAACCATTTCATTGTTTGTTTGTGTGTGTGTGTGTGTGTGTGTGTGTGTGTGTGTGTGTGTGTGTGTGTGTGTGTGTGTGTGTGTGTGTGTGTGAGTGTGAGCCATTAAAGATGGTAATCTCCCCTCTGGTCAAATACTAAACCTTTTCCAGGAATACTTGGAAATGTATTGAGATGGATAGATAGTTCCTGCATGCTGTGTGTGTGTGTGCGTGCATGCCTGTGTGTGTGAGAGAGAATATTACCGAGGGGGATCATAAGCCTATTTGGTAGGTGTGCTTAGGGAAATTATGCTCCAGCATGTATGCTGAGGTTGTGTGCATCAGGATATGAAAAGTGTGTGTGTGTGTGTGTGTGTGTGTGTGTGTGTGTGTGTGTGTGTGTGTGTGTGTGTGTGTGTGTGTGTGTTTATCATGTGGATTTACTGTAAGTGTGTCTCAGTGTTTTTAAGGACAACAACCACCCACACACAAACTCGCTCACACACTCATACTCCACCAAATATAAACATATCAG